>JAWNLD010000329.1:0-23705 GCA_035041545.1 Drosophila colorata | reverse complement strand
CTTGGTGTCCTATCTTACGGGACACCACACAGTCAAGTTTCACCTCCACAAAATACGCCTGTCCCCTGACACAGAGTGTAGGCTCTGCAGAGAGGATGACGAGACAACAAATCACATTTTATATGATTGCCCAGCCTTTATTTGGAGTAGGAGGAAGTATCTATGCAGAGAATTTGTTACTCCAGCACAGATCAGAAATTCCTCGACAAGGGATCTGCTCTCCCTCATAAGGGAGGCAGAGCATCTCTTGCCCCATAGGGAGCACAATTTGGTCGCTGTGCCACTAAATATCTCTGTTGTGAGATTCTCTTACAAATAATAATAATAAAGTAAATAAAATCGTATGATGGCGGGAAAAAACGACACATTGTGAAATCAAGAGAAATAAAGAAAACGTTTAAATCTACCACCATCCGACATCAAATTTGTTTTAAAAATAGACAAGTTTACAGCTGTAACTTTTGTTTTATAGTCACATTGCTTCTACTAATCTCACGAACTGCTTCACGCAATAATTTAGAATTAACTCTCTCGATTAATAACAACGAAAGTTCGGTGTAAAAATAATTTGGGTTTCTTTAAACTCGACCTAAGTGCATTTATATAGCATTTTTTACTAAGGGTAACCAGATAATCTAATAAGCCCAATATTTTTTTATTTTCCTACGATGCACATCTGAATTTTGTGCATTTTGTTCTACGGGAATACAATTTCTGTTTTAGGAATGGGGGTATGGAATACCACATGTGCAAAGTTTTTGTGCTCTAACCTCTCGCCTACATGAGTGGCTGTGGTTATGCGTTTGATACTCCAAACATGGAGCTACATCTGGGTTAGTTGTATCAGTTGTGATAACTGTGGTGAGCCTCATTGCTGAAACTCTACTATACCTAGCATAAGTTGGGGGATATGCTCTAATGAAACGGGCTTTTTCACTGCGTCCCAGTGAGCAGGGGACCTGCGAATACCACATGAAAACCACATAGCCATCATCGTGGCGTATTAAATGACCTACGTGCTCTTCATTAAGAGCGTTAACCGCAGGAATGCCTGCAGTGGCGCTGTGCTTACCTATGCAAATGGATGTATTGTTCTTAATATTAATATGTTATGTTATGAAACGACATGTGTTATCGAATAAGTTATCGCATTAATTACTTCAGCTATATTGTTCACCATATGAATATAATATCCTATCTTGTATGAATGTGCGGTCACAGACATGACTTAAAAATTTCCAACTTTTCATAGTAAAGAAATGAGATATCAGTTCTACAACCTCTTCTATCAACATTTCCAAGGTCTGACCTAACTAGTGTTGTAAAACTCTCTAAGAATTTTCTTTAAATACCAGAAAAGATAGTTGGGAAAGTCAGCTCCTCTGAATCACAATCTTCGATCATATCCAAAGGACTCTGACCCTCTCCAAGAGCTATATCAATTGTTTGCATTGCAATGTTTTATATAGGGACATTTTCTTAAAGTTTTTAATTATTTCTGTTTATATATTTACATTTTGCTCGTTAATTGAGGCTTGAGCAGATCTTTTTAATAATTGAGTTATCAAGTCCCTGATGCAACGAAGGGAGCTTCGTCAGACGAAAAGGCAGCTACCCTCTGTTCCTTAAAATCTATTTAGTGTTTCCTGTGAAGCTAAGCCTTTAGGCCATTTGTAATAGACACCTCTGGTTTTATACTGTGAACCCATTGAAAATGGGTAAGAAGGGTATATTGGTTTTGTGCAAATGTATGTAACAGGAAGAAGGAGGCATCTCCGACCCTCCGATAAAGTATATATATTCTTGATCAGCGTCACTAGTCGATTAAGCCCTGTCTGTCTGTTTGTATGAACGCGTCGATTTCAGACTCTACAAGGGCTAGAGAGCAATAAACACTGATTATAAGGAAACGAGGCAATATCGATAATTTGAAATAAACTTGATGTGCGTATGGTATATGCGAACCTGAAAAGTCCAAGTTCTGTTCTCTAGTGCAGCCTTGGATCGAACTTTGTAATGGAGCACAAAAGTGCACATTAAAGATAAATAAAGAAAATAATGCGAAGCTCCGATACATTTTACAGTAGACGAAAATCTGAGGGAGTGGACCAGCGTTGGACTAGAATTAAATCTAGATTAGCAACAGATCTAGTATCCAAATTAATTTTATTATTTATTTGTATTGTATTTTACTAAGTGCAACTGTGGTGTCATGTGTACGAATCCAGAGAAGTTTAATTAAATGTATGTAACCACAGCCTGCCACTGGGTTCAGGGTATCCCCTAGTCGAGCACTCCCGACTAAATCCAGTTTACTTGTTTTTTATAATTTAATGCTGCGACTACATGTTTTGCAAAACCTACCTATTATCGACAGAAGGAAATGTAGAGGATAAATAATAAAGACAGCTATTAGACCATGGGCTAACGCTGATAGCTTGAGCTCTGCTATCCTCTGAAAACGTATTCGCACGTTATTGCCTGCTCCTGGTTGTATTTCTCCTTTTTGGGTTTTGTCTGCCACTCGATCGTTACGAAGTTTTTACTATTTGCTCCAGTTGACTAACTGGAGAATTAGAGCGCTGTATAGCGTAACGTAGAGTATCTCGTCGTTGTTCGTCTGCCCTATAAACAGGGGCTTGTCTGCGACTCGATCGTTACGAAGTTTTTACTATTTGCTGCAGTTGACTTACTGGAGAATTGCTGCGTTTTGTAGCCGGTCGGACAGTATCTCGTCGTTGTTCGTCTGCCCGAAAAATTTGAGTTTCTCTGCGCCTCGATCGCAGCATTTACTACTTGTTCTAATTGTCTACTTGGAGAATTTATCTTAAAATAGCACGCAGTACAGTATTCTGATTTTGTTCAGAAATTTTAGCTCTATTATTTCTGCTATATTTTTATTATTTCTATTCCTCTCAGTTTGTCTAAATTCTTTTTAACCGGCTGGAAACAGGTCCTTGGTATGGTCATGTCTCTGATTTTCCCGGCCCTGCTGCAACACAGCCTAGCAGATATACTTAGTCAACTAATTGGTCTACTTAGGGCGAGCTTCACTTGGGGGCACATTCCGCTATCTTGGAGGGAGGTAAGTGTGGTTTTCATTTCCAAGCAAGGAAACCGTCCCTTATAGATCAATTAGCCTTACATCCTTTCTGCTTAAGACCGCAGAACGCCTATTGGACTTTCATATCCGGTGCAGATTGCAAGATACCAATCCGCTGCACCATACACAATTCGCCTACATCAAAGGCAGATCGACAGAGGTCGCTCTACATCAGATAGTCAGTAAGATTGAAAAGTCATTCGAGGCGAAGGAAATGGCTTTGTGCTCCTTCCTAGACGTCGAAGCGGCCTTCGACAACACTGGCTATCAGTGAATAACCAGGGCGTTAGCATCTAGGGGGGTTGACCCCTTCTCTATGACCTGGATAGAGAGGCATTAGATCTTCACTGGACGCCACCACTGTCCGCATCCGAGTGGTCAAAGGGTGTCTACAGGGCGAGGTTCTGTCTCCCCTTCTTTGGTCCCTAGTGATAGGTGAACTACTGGAGAAACTATCGGAGCTAGGCATCGATCCCATAGGGTATGCAGATGACCTGGCAATAATAGTCTGCGGAAAGTTCGGCTTAACCATCACCGAATTGATGCAAACGGCACTCAATACGGTCCTAAGATGGTGCACAGATGTGGGTCTCAATATCAACCCCCAGCAGGCGATTATCATTCCCTTCACGAAACGGTACAACATCGATGTCAGTCAGCTCTACACCCGTCGAGCTCTCCAGTGAGGTCAAATATCTCGGTGTTAATCTGGATAAGAGACAACTGGAACTCACACTTAGACAAAACGTTGACCAAAGTTACTCATACCATGTGGGAATGTCGCCGGCTCTTCCGGAAAACGTGGGGTTTAGACTTCAAAGCCATCAGATGGCTGTATAGTATGATGGTTATGCCTGTTGTCACTTACGCTGCACTCGTCTGGTGGCCAAAGGTCCAGCAGGCTACCGCCATACAAAAATGCAGCAAACTTCAGCGGCTCGTATGCCTATCCCTCACGGGTGTCATGCGTACATGTCCTACTGCAGCACTGGTGACAGTCTTAGAACTGAATCCACTGCATTTGCACATAAAGAAGGTAGCTTCTTTGAGCCTTCTGAGGATTAAACTCACAAATGGGTTGCTAGCAGCAGACATAGGTTATGATAGTCTAATAAAAAAGTATTCCTGCGACAGAACGGATCTTAAGACCACGGACCTTTTCTTCGGAGCGAAATTTAGGACTCTTATTCCAGACCGTAGGGAATAGAATGATGGCAGCCCTTGCAATGATCGCATGAGCCTGCAGTGGTTCACAGACGGATCAAAAACTAAACAAGGGTTGGTGCAGGGATCACAGGACCCAACACCAAAATTTCGATGCAATGGGTACCTGGCCCAGTGTTTTTCAATCTGAGATCCATGCCATTGAGTCCTGCTCCAGACATATCCTTGACAAGGGGATAAGAGGAGCCACCATAAATATCTTTTCAGATAGCCAAGCAGCCATTCAAGCTCTTTCCTCATGGAGGATTACCTTGAGACTGGTTGAGGGTTGCTGGAATTGTCTCCAGCACCTCTCACATCGAAACCGGGTCACACGTTGTTGGGTCCCGGGCCATTCCGGAATTTCCGGCAACGAAGTTGCGGACAAGCTAGCTAGGGCTGGTTCCGCAACCCCCTTTTTGAGCTGAACCCGTTTGTGGGTTAAGCTGGGCCTCTGCCAAAGAGTTGATAGAGGAATGGTCAAAGAAGGAGAGGGGAATCTACTGGTCAACAAGACCTGGGTTACGATAAGCTAAATAGCTGGTCAGCCCACATATAGGTAGACAGACCAAACATCTTTCAAGGGCGGAACTACGGCTCTTGGTGTCCTATCTTACGGGACACCACACAGTCAAGTTTCACCTCCACAAAATGCGCCTGTCCCCTGACACAGAGTGTAGGCTCTGCAGAGAGGATGACGAGACAACAAATCACATTTTATGTGATTGCCCAGCCATTATCAGAAATTCCTCGACAAGGGATCTGCTCTTCTTCATAAGGAAGGCAGAGCGTCTTTTGTCCCCATAGGGAGCGTCTTGGCACAAAAGACCGCAATTTGGTCGCTGTGCTAGTAAATATCTCTGTTGTGAGACTACTCTTACAAATAATAATAATAATACTAGTCGAGTGCTTTAAATATTGGAAGTCTTTCCAAATTGTTATGTCGCCATCCATAATTGTGATAGAGTCCGAGTAGTCAGGCAATTTAGCCGTTGTTATCGTGATAAGAAGTAGTATTGTCCAGAGTCTGAGATGTCCGTAAGAAAAGAAAATTATATTGTATTTACCTCACCTTATCTTTATGAACCTCCCTTTAATTAAGACTGTGGTGCCTACACCTACTGTTTCCTCATTGTACATTTTGTTTATTTCCCAGTATCTGGTTTGTTATACCCTGAACCCTTTGAAAATGGGTAGAAAAGGTATAATGGTTTTATGCAAATGCATGTAACAGGCACAATGAAGCATCTCCGACCCCATAAAGTATATATATTCTTGATCAGGACGACGAGCTGAGTTGATTAAGCCATGTCCGTCTGTCCGTCCGTCCGTCTGTCCATTTGTATAAACACAGCGATCTCGAAAACTACAAAAGCTATAGACCTAAACTTTTCGACTATAAATTCTCCTAATCCATACGCAGTACAAGTTTATCACTTTTTTCGATATCTTGCTCCATTTCATTATTATCGATAAAAATCTATGTTTAGACTTGGTTTTCATGGTATATCTCAGAGACTAGAAGAGCTAGAATCATCAAATTAAGTTAAATATGTGCTCGTAAAGGATACACAGATTATGAATATTTCGGATTTTGGATACCTCCTCCCATTCACCTCCATATCAAGAACACGCAAATCAAATACTAAAGACTTGCGCTTAGGGTTGTACACAGATTTAGATGTTCTCACTAAGCACTGAAAATTTCATAACGATCATACTCTTAGTTTAGGAGTTATAAAAGAATTAATTTTCCATAGTGGTGCCAAGCGCAGCCGATGTGTAATGTGCTCAGCTTACTGCGTGCGTTTGTGTGTATGTGTGTGTGACTTTGTGAATGTGTGTATAAATGGAAAGAGGTTTAAATGTATGTAACAGATCGCCAATGGGTTCAGGGTATCTCCTAGTCGGCAATTCCCGACTACAGCCTGTTTTTATAAGGACTTTGTCTCTTTCTTGAAAATTTATATTTTGTCTTACTTCGTTTAACCTTCGCATTTGGACGTTCTGTGCCTAGAGGACTTTACTTATTATTTCTGCGTCAAGCTCTGGTGGAGGTGAATGGATTATATCGATAGATCGTTTGTCCGTAACTGAGTGGATTGTCCGGCTTTACTCTATGGTCGCCTGAAGTATTAATTCGACAGTGTCATTGACTTTTTTCAGCTTTCACACACCATGCGATTTCGACAAGAGTACTGTGGAATTTCTCTACTTGTCCGTTATCGCAATGTATTGTCTTAGTGTTTTCATAAAAATGTACAAGCTGTTAGATTGCTGATTGTATGTCGAAAATCGAAAATTTTCAAATTTTGTCTATGCAGGTTAGGAAATATTTTTTCTCAGTTTAAAATATGTCGATATGCACCATTTCGGCTTTATGTATATATAGTAAATATATATATTCGGAATAGGTGTTTCTCCAAGTGTTTGTTTCGCCCTCTGCCAAATCTTGCGTTTGTTAATTGTCATCTTGGAAAAAAAAAAATCTTGCAGAATCTGTTTTACATTTTCCTGAGCGGCCCTATGGGCTCTATTATGTTCTGTGACAGCTATTTCTTTCTGTTCGCTTTTGTTTAAAATGTCAGTTACCATGTACTTTGTGTGGCGGAATGTTCTCGTCGGGTATATTTCTACTAACTTATGTTGAACAAAAGTTAATATTGGCAGTTCACACAAAAATGCGTTTACTACGTCTTTCCTGACAATGCTACATACCCTCTGAATTAGCGTTTCTCTATCTGAGAAATGTACGAGGTGTTGAGTTTTTTCATCGAACATTATGACAGTTCGATCCGAGGAAGCTCTGCTTTCTTCTATTATCATTTGGTTTCGAAAGCAGCTGACCGGTTTGTCTGTTGGTTCGACAGTGTTGGTGAGTTATACCTCGCTATGTATCGTGGCAATATCTGACTTCGCATCTTTTTGTAAAGCGTGAATAATTTGTCGTGACAACGCATCAGCGACGTAATTCTCTTTCCCTGGCTTGTAAAATATTTGAGCTTTGTGTTCGTCAATAAAAGACTTCGAACGCTTAATTTTTGCGTTCGGTTTGCGATCAGAGATGGCGAATGTTAGAGGCTGATGGTCCGTATAGGTAGTTCCTGAGGCTTTTCAGAGCCCACACTATAGCAAGCAGCTCCCTTTCATTTGTTGCGAAATTAAGCTCCCTTTCCTTTAAAGTCCGAGATATCATGGTTATGGGTTTTCCGTCTTGAGATAAGACTGCTCATAAACCAAAGGAAGAAGCGTCTGTTGTACTCAGAATAGAGTAGCATTACATTTTCAGAACATTTTTAAGCTTCTCGAATGTTCCGTATTGCTTTTGGTCAAAGTGTAAAGGTAATGTTTTTGACTGTCCTTTCGCCCTTCAAAATGTCATTTAATGTTTTTGCTATTGATGCGATGTCTTTAATAAAGCATCTATAGTACCTTGCCATTCCAAGAAAGGATCTGACATTGAACAGTGTGGTCGGTTGGTCGTAGTTACGAATAGCTTCCACCTTGTTAGGGCATGTGCCGCGTGATACTATGAAAGCTAGGTATTCGATACTCTCTTTAAAAAATGTGGATTTTTCTCGCGAAACTCTCATATTAGCTTCGTACACCTTATCCAAGACGCTTTCTATATGTTTTCCATGGTCGCCCATGCTCTCTGAAAAAAAAATGACGTCATCGACGTAAACATAGCATGATTTCCTTTGCCATTCCAAGAAAGGATCTGACAGTGAACAGTGTGGTCGGTTGGTCGTAGTTACGAATAGCTTCCACCTTGTTAGGGCATGTAGCCGCGTGATACTATGAAAGCTAGGTATTCGATACTCTCTTTAAAAAATGTGGATTTTTCTCGCGAAACTCTCATGTTAGCTTCGCACACCTTATCCAAGACGCTTTCTATATGTTTTACATGGTCGTCCATGCTCTCTGAAAAAAAAATGACGTCATCGACGTAAGCATAGCATGATTTCCTTATCTGTTCCCTATGTACGTCGTCGATGGCCCTCTGAAAAATGCTTTGTTCATTTTTCGATCTCTCTGTATGATTTCAGAGACTACAAAGGCTAGAGTGCTGAATTTGGATGTGTATGTACCATACGCAGATCAAGTTTATTTCAAATGATCTTATAATCAGTGTTTATCGATTTTTTGATATGGTTTATCGAGCATATCTCAGAAACTATAAGAGCTAGAGTCACCAAATTTGTTTGAATATGTTCTCATAATAGATATGCAATATGAATATTTCGCCATTCGCCCCCCATATAAAAAAAACCAAGAAAAAAGCTGACAAATAAAGTACTACAGGCTTGTGATTTAGTTTTGTTTACCGGTACAACTCCTATTACTCTTTTACTTTTTCGAAGTCCCAGTGTCTATTAAGAGTTTAATATTTCTCCCTGCGATTGTTCTTTCTATGAACGGGAGCAGGGAGTTGTGTCTAAACACTTCATGTGATCGTATTCTGTAAGGTCATCGTTAAATCTGTCTGCTTTCTGGTTTGCCTCGGCCTGGTATTCGAGTATGCACTTGTCAAGTGGGGCATCATCCGTCAAATGATTCATGCCTGGTCCAGGTAAACCTGGCAGTCCCACTGCTTGGTCTTTTGCCTGCTTGTCTCTGACCATTGAAATTATTATTTTAACCATTTTGTTGATGCTGCGTGGTTTGTCTAAAACGTGATGAATTGTCTACGTCAAAAGGTTGTGTTCTTGTTTTTTGGGATGTCCATTAGTAGGTCCAAAGACAATATAAATACTAAGATGAGTAAAGCCGAACAACGAAATGCTGCAAGATAGCTTGATTTTCGCAGAATTGAGAGCCAAAACGAAATCCGTACCCTTGCGCTCTAACAACAAGAAGAGCGTAAAATGCTTAACATAGACCGCGCTCGGCTTGGCGTATCCAGGATTTGGACTAAGGGGGGCGAAAGATGTAGGTAAAATTTTTTTATGTTTTACATATGTACATAAATTAAAATTATATATGAAAACAAAAAAAAAATATATTTATTTACTAACAGTCCGGGTTCTAGGAGAGACAACAACCGTCCCCCCTTACCTACTGTGTCTACGCCCATGTTCATACATACAAAGCTCGCTCGCCATTGGCTGAGACGAGCGTTTTTTTCAACATGCACCGGCACCGACTAGCTTTTCTGAAGGCTGCCAGGCGACTGATTTCGTTGCTCGTGTCAGCAGCAGAGCGCAACGACTTCGGTATTTGATCGTGTGGCTTTTGGAGGGCGAAAAGCCACTCGGCTGCCGTGGCTTTTGAAGAGCGAAAAGCCGCTTGAAAAGCCACACCAGAAATTTCGTCTTGCATTCAAATGTATGCGCGTTACTCATCTTAGTATTTATATTGTCTGTGGTAGGTCCTTGTCGCCTATTAAAATGTGGATTTTTTCTATTTAGGGTACTAAAGTATTCTCTTGCCGAGCTTCCATCTTTGGCTTGTTGTCTTTGTTCATTTCTCGGGGCCCTTTCTTCTATACTCCTATCATAATTACTAGCAAATGGGTAGCATTCGTGGTTAGATTCGATCTCTTGGGCTTAAGCCAAAGCGGAAGGAAGATCTTTCGGTCTTGCTGGGTACAGGACGTTGCTTAACGTTTTCTTAGTTCCCCAAATATATACGTGTAAAGCGCCATTCTATACTTTCGTTCAGCATGACAGCTATGGCGTTGTCGAAGGTCATGATCGCTTTGTTTGTTAGTAGCATGAGTTTTTTCTCTACTTCGTCATAGTGTTGTAGAAGTGTCAAATTTCCTTGTTATAGCGTTGACATTTCTTGTTCTATTAAGTATATGGAACGCTAGTCCGCATAAGTAAAGTCGAGTCGATTTATTATAGCCTTAAAATTTAAATGCGTGTCGAATGACGCTAGTACCATGTCAGCTGGCCCCTTAATTTTGTTTCTCATTACCCCTAAAGCTTGGTAATGTTTCGAACTACCGTCATATTTTTCGAAAGTTTTATAAACGGTATGTGCCACTTTCCTCCATGAAACGTATGTCTCTTGTTTTCCCTCAAAGTCCGGCAAAGATCTAACTATGTCTAATGTTTCGTTGCACTGAACAGTTATTCAAATTTCTGCGTCTTTGTAGGTCTCTACTTCTGAAGATCCGACACTTGTGTATTTTGAGCGGAGAGCGCACTATTAACTGCGGCTTCTATTAATGCCTCAATTGCTCTTGAAACATTGACATAATAAATTCTTTTTGATTTCTTTGAAATGAATTTTCGCAATATATAATTTCTAAGTTATCAGTGAGCGATCTACTTAGATGCTCTCATTTAATTTTTATAAACTGCATATGTTATTGTTGCTGAAATTTGTATTCTACCGCTGCCGTCTGTGATGACGTTTTATACTGCTTCTGTTGTTGTAAGAATTTCGTTTATTCCGTTGTTGCCGTCGGTGGTGACGTCGTATGCTGCTTCTGTTGTTGTTGAAATGTTGTCTTCTGCTGCTGCTGTCAGTGGTGACGTTGTATGCAGCTCCAGTTGACTTGAGTTGACTTGGGTTGCGATATTTTTTCGTTGATCGGCAACTAGGAAGTTAGTGAGAAAGATTATTGCACTAACAACTGATTATTAACACAGTACTCTGTTGCACTAATAAAAGACCGGAGGGTTTGAGTACTGAAAGCTTTAATATCCCAAAATCAACTAAACACTAAGAACAGAATTTCTTATAACATAAGCTAGCCCTGCACCCTGAACCTGCTGACGCCGTGCCTGGTGCATGGTGTCATATATCGGCCGGCAGCGTTCACAACGGACGGTAGTCTACGCTAAGGGCGAAGCACAACGTAGTGTGCAAAAGCGGCTAGCAATAAATTTTCGAACTTTTGAAGTTATTATACAATAGTCCGATCAGATCGAGTGATACACCGATAAAAAGGTATCGTTTAAACTAGAAGAAAAACATAGCACAACATGTGATAGATCGTCTGGTGGAGATATATAGTTGTAAACGATTCGAAAAAATTTGAATTTTTTGAGCATATCTTAGAAAATATAAGAGCTAGAGCAAATTTGATTTATTATATTGGGTTTGCGCAATGTCTGTCCGGATGAACGCCACTTTTTTCGGCGCTATTGAAGCTGGAGACTTTAAACTTTGGATATACTCGTAGTTATCTGCTTCAGACAAAGTGTGTAGATTTTGTGCGACGCCCACTAGGAAGCTGGCATTTCGATAACAAGTCGGCACACCTCAAATATTAAAGATAGAGTCACCAAATTTGATGTGTAGATTGCTGGTGCCCTTCCCCTTGACCTTCCGGCCTACTTAAACGCCCCCAGCACTCCCGACCAAAAAAAATGGAAATGCAACAGTTTTTGAGCTAGAATCATCGTTTTTGGAAAATATTTTACTGGAAAGCTAAACAAACATCAAAGAAAAAAATGTCGATATATTTCTCTCGGCTTGAAAGCTAGCTACCAAATATTTTTTCAGACAGATTTCTAATGACATCCTCTAAAGATCGTAAACAATTTTTGGTTACCCACTGGGTGCGTGGCAAACCGATCAAATCTATATATCTTGGAGCGGGTAAGCCACGAAAATCCATATCTCCCACAATTTTAGAGCTAAAGTCACCAAATTTAGTAAGCAGATTTCTGATGACCTCCTCTAAATGTACGCCCACTTCCTCCCCCACAAATTACAAGAATTTACATATTTCCAATAATAATTAATACCTTGAATGAGTACTGCACAGTCGGTTACGCCCGAATGCAACGATCAAATGTGTTTTTATACCCTGAACCCTTTGAAAATGGGTAAAAAGGGTATGATGGTTTTGTGCAAATGTGTGTAACAGGCAGAAGGAAGCATCTCCGACCCTATAAAGAATATGTATTCTGATAAGGATGACGAGCTGATTCGCTTTAACTATGTCCGTCTGTCCGTCCGTCCGTCCATCCGTCTGTCCGTCTCTATGAATGCAGCGATCTCGGAAACTACAAAAGCTAGAGTCCTACATTTTCGACTATAGATTCTCCTAATCCATACGCAGTACAAGTTTATAATTTTTTTCGATATCTTGCTCCATTTCATTATTATTGTTAAAAATCGTTTTAAGACTTGGTTTTCTTGGCATATCTCGGAGACTATAACAGCTAGAGCCCTAGAATTTTGTTTATTATATGCTAAGTAATAAAACGCTCTAGTCGGGAGTACCCGTAATTGTGAAATTTCTCACGAAATTTTCATGAAATAGGAAACTACAAGAATATCTTTGAAATGTTGGTTGCAGTTGATCTGCGAAAGCTTTTTGAGAGTGTACATGCGTGTACATAAATAACAAATTTTCATCATTCTGTTGCTCCAAAATATATCAAATCGCCGATGTCCCAGCAGTAAGTTACACTTGGACCAATAAGTGTGTTAGGTTTAAAAATAAAAATGCGCTTGGCGCTTGCCAACGCATGGTTTGCCAATATACAAATACCTTTGCTTTAAAACCTTCTGTGTTTCTTAACCGATTTAGATAAAATTTGTTTAAATGCATTCTAATTGTACATTTTTGTACATTGTACATTGTACATTGTACATAGAACATTTTTATAGCAGTCTGATCCAAATTTGGTGGCTCTGGCTCTTACAGTTTCTGAGTTATGCTCATACAGCTGCGCTTGGCCCCCAACTTGGAAAGTTAATTCCTAAAAACCTTCTAAACTTGGAATATCTGTGTATAAACCAAAGCACAAGTCTGTAGTACTTAATTTGCGATTTTGTTGGTTTTTTATGGGGGGCGAACGGGGTGAGGTATCTCAAATCCGGAATAAACATAATTTGCGTATTCTTTAAATTAAACTTGGTCTGCGTATTGCATATACGAATCTAAAAAGTCCAAGCTCAGCTCTCTAGTCGTTGTAGTCTCTGAAATCGACGGACGGACAGACAGACGGACAGGGCTTAATCGACTAGGCTAGTGATGCTGATCAGGAATATATATACTTTATGGGGTGGGAGATGCTTCCTTCTGCCTGTTACATACATTTGCACAAAACCATTATACCAATATTACCTTTTTTCAATGGGTTCAGGGTATACAAATATATTGCCTTGTGCTTTACGCATATGTGTCGATCTCTTTCCCCCTCTTCCGTCAGTGTGCGGATATGTATGTGGTTTTCTGCAAGAAAAGAAGGAGCAAAAAAAAGAGCAAAGAAGACGTGCTCCTGCGTCAAAGTTAGTTTAATTTCCGCAGTGCAAGTGAAAAGATGTGTGACGGGAACAGCTCAGTATGATGCCAAATTAAACAACAACAATAAGTAAGTACACACAAATTGAGTAAGTAAAATATTCTAAACATAATAATGTAACAAAACAAAAATAAACATAATAATAATTATTATTTATTAAAGAAAAAGAGATACGTGCCATTTGTATGAACATAATTATAATTATTGTTTTTTAAAGGAAAAAAGGTAAGTGCCTATTGTGAATTAATGCCTTATATAGATTATATGTAGGTGAATTAATGCCTTATTTAGATTATATGTAGGTATGAACAAAAATTATTTTTGTATATATATTGCATATATATTTAAACTAGTGATGTTAAAAAAAATCGAGATATAGCGTTTTTCCCAATTTTAACTCGATAATATGCTTTACGATATTTCGATGCACCTCGCTCGATTCTTATAAATATATATGCGTCCACTCGACAATAAGCTCGCAAGATTCCATATACATTCAAATAGGGCGCCAATCCTCTTATGTCGCTTCGTCCAGCGACTGTCTCCTTGTGATACGCGGCCCGCATTTCGTCCGGGAATGCCTCACACTGTGACCGTCGTATCAACAAATACTCCGCGTCCTCACATTCAGAAGCTGTGAGGCCGTAACTTTCGAGCTGCTCCCACTGTCCACGGCACCGTCGTATGAATCTCTGTACCCAGGCAGTGGTTCTCAACAATCGGTTGTTTGCAGGGGCCCACGCAAATTCACTCGGCATCTCTTCTTCGTCATCGAAGGTATCGTGTAATGCCGCTGGCCGCGGCCAACGGTTGGCTGGCTCTCGCAAAAACATGGGCCCGTTCAGCCATCGGGACCCTTGGCCGAAATCCACCTTGGATTGTGGCCGTGTTGCGTCATCTGCTGCGTTCTTGGCGGTTGGTACCCATCGCCACTGTGCAATATCCGTAGACTCCAGAATCTCTGCCACTCGATTGCCGACAAATTGCATGTATCGGCGGTGCGTAATGCTTATCCAGTGCAGCACTGTCTTCGAATCTGTCCAGAGCACGATATCGCTGATAGCGAGGCTGTGGTCCTGCTTCACAGTAGTCATCAACCTTGTTCATTGAACGGCAGCTTGCAGTTCCAGTCGAGGAATTGACATGGTTCTCATTGGAGCACATTTCGTCTTGTCACACGCGAAGCATACTCGTATTCCATCCGCTCTAGTGACCCTTCAGTAGGCCACTGCGGCAAACGCAGATTGACTTGCATCTACATATATGTGTAGTTGCGAATCTCCTATTACTCCTAGGCCGAAGTATTAGCGTGGACATCGAAATTTCTCCACGTTGACAATCTCTTGGCGCCACTTCTCAAATGCGCCGCTGATTCCATCCGGTAGTGGTTCGTCCCACTTAATTTCTCGTCGCCAAATCTCTCTCAGCAGCAATTTGGCGGTAATCATATAACAGGATAAAAATCCCAAAGGATCAAACGTCGACATGATCGGGCTAAGGATCATTTCCGTCTCGCCACAGAAACCGCTGTGCGTATATGTCCTGTAGCTGCATCAACACCTGATGAAACAGTCGCTTATAGCCTTGCGCGAATTGTACATCCCGTTTCATTTTCTTTTCAATACTGATAAATCTCTTGTGCGCCATGTCATAGCATTTCGGCAGCACAATGTTATCACTTCTCCATAGCAGTCCAGTCTGGAAGCGCTGCCCCAATCTCACCGTGCTGTCCTCGAGCATCATTTGGGCCTTGGCGTCGCTGCTGGCTGCTACCGGCGGCGCAGGCTTCACTCCAAAATGCTCGATCTCGAAGTAGCCTCTTATCATCTTCTCTACAGCATCTTCCTGCGATACTGCTAGAAGACATGACATCGGTGGTGGCATTCTCGCATAACCACTAGAGGGACCAAAAACTACCCATCCAAGTTTAGTGGCAGCTGCATATGGTCCTTGCTCAGCAAACCGTCTGGTTAGCATTGGCAATCCTAGGTGCGCATGGTCCAGTCTAATAAGAAGCTTCGGTACGACATTGTTATACGGCTCCATTGATAGACGCACATTCTTCATAGTTCCTTGAACATCACCTCGACGCAAACTGTGCATCGGCAGACTCAAGTTTTGAACTGAATTCACATTCCTCAAATCGTAACGTTGGCATTCTCCTGCTCCGCAAATTTGCAGGTTTGCCACAGTGGTGCTTTCTCTGGCTGATTTTCCACCAAGCCAGTTGATATTTAGTTGTCGTCACTCACCCTTCAGCTTCAGTTCGCGTCTCAGTTCATCATCACTCATGGATACGGACGAGCCTTCATCGAAGAGTGCGTACGTGTCCAGTCGCGTATTTCCTGCTCCGAATAATGTTACAGGTAATATGCGAAACAGTAGACGCGTTCTCCTTGGGTCGACACATTTCAAATTCCTTGCTGTTGCCTGTTGGCAATTTTGTGACCAGTTCCTCAATTAGGGTGGGGTTTCCCAAATGCAGCTCCCCATTAGGGATTGACTGTAGAAAGGCTGCAAGATTGCTCACGCGTGTAGCGAACGGTATGATCTTCGTCAAGTGGTGCTCCTGTATCTGTTGCACCTCACGTACGCTTTGAAGCTGGCTTCGGATGAGCTGTTCCGGTCACCCATACCTGAAGCGAAGCTGCTCCAGTACGGCGTTCACGTTGCTTGGGTGGATAAGCAGAGACTTCACAGTGTAGCGTGCTTCATCCTTCAATGCCTTCAGCAATCGCAGGTTATTCTCCAAATCCATGCAGCCATGGCCTCCCTTGGGTTCACGTGCGTAGACGCACATCCAACTGCTGTTTGCCCTGCACAGCATGGGCTTGCGTGGCTTGTGGTCACATAACAATTTGATGCTGGCGGCAATATTCCATGCATAGACGACGCGCACAAATATGGCGGCAAATTTCCACTCAAAGACGTCGACATAATTCCGTTGATTTGAGACGGCAAAATTCCACTCAAACATGTCGACACAATTCCGTTGGTTTGTAGCGACAATTCTTCACTCAAAGGCAATGGTACATTATCCAACAATACTGGCGCGGTGCTTGCATGCACTTGAGTCCCCGTTGCACGCTGTAGTTCTTTCTCCAAGGCGGCGATCCTCTGCATTAGGCTCGCAACTTGGGAATCGCTGGTGAGCGCTTCTCCAGTCTTGCTACTGGCTTGTTCGCACACTTCCTTCGTCACCGTCTTTGCGGTGGTACTCGCAGTGGCAACCTGCACACTCATACCTCCAGACACTGTGCTGGGTGTGTGTCGCGGTTGCAGCTCAGCAGACACTGTCCGCACTGGTGTCTGCGGTGGTCGTCTGTTCCATGTCGTTCAATCGGGGGCTTCTTCTGGGTGAATGTTGGGTTGGCATCAGCACACATACACTGCAGCTTCAACTGCTGCACCACGTCGGACCTCCAGCGCAAGTTTGCCTTGCAGACTCCAAGTTCACATTAACGGCGAATAAGCGAAACGCCGTACATGTGGTCTGCGAATATAAGAAAACGCCTGTCGCCTACGGAAGGGAAGTTGCTCAGAATACTCAAGGTTGACGACGATGGAAAATAGTAGTATTAGTAGTAGTAGTATTTTATTCCGTAGAAAATACAACTTAGTACAATATTAAGAATACAACTTAGTTCATACCGCAGTGACTTCCTCCCATTCCGCGTGCTCACGACAAGACACTCAAATTCCAATACGAGCGCTTTTATACATAAAGGTGTGACCAGCACGGTGGGGAAATACAATACCAAATGCTCATTCCAATGCTCTTTCGACTATCGATAAATTCTATAACTACGTTACTATTCGATTCTTAATTCGGCCCGCGACATTAACAACAGTAATGTTTTCCAATTTTAACTCCATAATTTTTTTTTCGATATATCGACACTTCATGTTCATATCGGTTTAACATCACTACTGTAAACGATTCGGAAAAATAAGAGCGTTTAGCCTTATCTTAGCGTTTTTGTTTATGTACGCATGTAAAAAGTTAAAGGTGAAATAAAGTTTTCAATTGCACATTTCGATAATTTTAAAGAAAACGGCGCTTACGATTATGAAAAATAGTAGGGCCTTCGGCACTTTACGTAAAAAGCTTCAGTCGTTGTGTACCCAAAAATAACTTTTTTTTTATAATCATATATTTAATTGAATATCCTCCTTCACAACGTTTTATATCAGAAATTCTTGAATTTAGAATTCTTGAATAAAAGTATTGTCTCTATGAAATTTTCAGGACTTAACAAGACCATTGAAATCTATGTGCGGCTCGGCCGCAAGTATGCGGTATTATTGTGTTTTTTTTTTGTTTTTGTATATTTGGGACGAGTGGGTGTAGTATTTAGAATCCGAAATATTTCTGATCTGGGTCTACTTTACGAGAACATAAAAACCAAATTTGATGATAAACCAAGTCCTTAAATCGATTTCTACCGATTATAATGAAACGGGAGAAGATATCGAATGATAAAATTTACAAATTTGTTCTACGCATGGTTTAGGAGAATATATAGTAGTTTTCGAGACCGCTGCGTTCATACAGACGTTTAGACGGAAATACTGACGCTAAATCGACATAGCTCGTCGTCCTGATCAAGAATACATATACTTTATGGGGTCGGAGATGCTTCCGTCTGTCTGTTACATATATTTGCACAAAACCAATACACTCTATTTACCCATATCAATGGGTTCAGTTCAGGGTATAAAAAAAGACACAAACGTGCAAAAGCAGCTAGCAATATTTACGCATCTTGTCTTTTTTTTTTGGCATTTTATACTTGTATATTTCACAAGTGCTAGGGTACATGTTTTAGTTGTTATTACACAGTGAACGAGTAATCCGCTGTCGGTAACACCCGACTGCAATGTTCTCACTTGTTTTTTGTATGTATGTATGAATGCAAAGGAGTTAAAATTGATGTAACAACTTGCCACTGGGTTCAGGGTATCTCCTAGTCGGGCACACCGACTTTTTGCATAACTGTATTTAGGGATTGTGTCAACTGATTTTTTTTGTCACTTTAAGAAAATTCAAATCAGCTGGTGGAATGGATTTTGAAATCATCAAACATCTGTTCTGTGAGTAGCTGACTTTGATTTGAGGTAAACAAACATTTTGTGAACAGGTTTAACAATAACAAAAGCTCCAGCTTCAGTGTTCTCAAAAATAACTTTATGCGATGTGCCGAATGCCCTATTTCGTATATACCATACGCAGACCATGCTATTCGAATAATTGATAAGCCGCACCGTTTTCTTACTATCGATATTTATTGATTTTTATTACCAGGTTTTTCGAGTATCTGAGAAACTATAAGAGCTAGAGCCTCCAAATTTGGTTTATTATGTTCTCGTAAAGGATACGCAGATTAAGAATTTTATCAGACCAGTAGGAGTTCACGTCGTTCTGATCAAGAATCTATATACTTTATGGGGTCGGAGATGCTTCCTTCTGGCTGTTTAAAAATCAACACATCTGCACAAGTATCAGGGTGTATCAGAATAACAATTAAGTATGAGAGCTTATACATATATATAGGTATTCGAGTAGTGTACAGAGAGAAATCCTTAGGAACGAGAGGCAGTGATATACTGGATATTGATTTGATTTAAATACCGCTTGAATGTTGCTGCTGCATGCTATAGAGGCCCAGCCCAATTGAATTATGTGGATGTGACCCCCTTGCGTGCCACCAGCATATTTAGTATCAGGTTCATTGTGAAAGCGTAGCGGTTGCACTGCAGTATATTGTCGTGAATGCGTAGTCCGGCCCAGGCATCGGGCGGGTCTCGTGCACCTCGGTCACTTAGATGGTAGATGTGCCGAATGGCCAATTTCGTAATTACCATACGCAGACCATGCTATTTCGAATTATTGATAAGCCGCACCGTTGTCTTACTATCGATATTTAATGATTTTTATTACCAGGTTTTTGGAAAGTATCTGAGAAACTATAAGAGCTAGAGCCTCCAAATTTGGTTTATTATGTTCTCGTAAAGGATACGCAGATTAAGAATTTTATCAAACCAGTAGGAGTTCTCGTCGTTCTGATCAAGAATCTATATACTTTATGGGGTCAGAGATGCTTCCGTCTGGCTGTTACGTACATTTGCACAAAATCAATACACCCTTTTTACCCATTTTCAATGTGTTCAGAGTGCAAAAATACTTTAAAGAATGAATTGTTATGTATGTATATTTAAAAATCAACACATCTGCACAAGTATCAGGGTGTATCAGAATAACAATTAAGTATGCAAGCTTATACATATATATAGGTATTTGAGTAGTGTACAGAGAGAAATCCTTAGGAACGAGAGGCAGTGAAATACTGGATATTGATTTGATTTAAATACCGCTTGAATGTTGCTGCTGCATGCTATAGAGGCCCAGCCCAATTGAATTATGTGGATGTGACGCCCTTGCGTGCCACCAGCATATTTAGTATTAGGTTCATTGTGAAAGCGTAGCGGTTGCACTGCAGTATATTGTCGTGAATGCGCAGTCCGGCCCGGGCATCGGGCGAGTCTCGTGCACCTCGGTCACGTAGATGTCGTGGTCCGTACAGACTGCGGGCTTTTCTGTAGTTCTGATCAATGCCGTCACCTATTTTAAAACCATATTTGAGAATCGCTCGGCCTTTCTGGTCATAGTCCTTCTTCATCTGCAGCGTAATGGGTATTCTCAAACAATCCACTGCCGTTCCGGCCTGGTGCTGAAATGCCATTTTACCATTATTGCTGCTGTTCCACGTAAATTGCACAGAAGCCGACTAAATATTGTATTTGTTATTCTGCGCAAAAAAGAAAATAAGTCGCCGTCGCGTCTACTGCATCGCTAGTAGCTAGTTATGAACAATGTGAATAACGAACCAAGGTGACTTTCTTGTGGAACTCCGGAAGTGACACTAACAGGCTTAGAGACAAAGCCTTTAAAATAATCATTTTGAGTTCTTAGAGTTAAATAATTGGAGATCCAAAGAATTAAGTTATTTGGAAATCGCAAAAGGTGAAGTATATGCAGTACAACCGAATGATTAACGGCGTCAAAAGCCTTACTGAAATCAAATTTGTTTGCATTTTATTTTGAAATCCTTTGAAAACAAAAGATATGAATTCCCATTAGCTATTGGAAGTAGATGTATATTTCACATAACCATGCTGGCATGCTGAAATCATTGCGGACGGTATTCTGCGCTAGGGGCGAAGCTCAACGGACTGTGCAAAACCGGCTACCAATATATATGCGAACTTTTGAAGTTTTGCTAGGATAGTCCGGCCAGATCGAGTGATATACCGATCGAAACATAGCACAACATGTAATAGCTTATCTGGCTTATGAGATATAACTCTGTAAACTAGCGATGTAAAAAAAATCTAAATATTGATGTATCGATATTAACAGCAGCGATTTTTTCCAATTTTAACTCGATAATCTTTTTTTCCGATATATCGGCACATCGATGATTATCACCACGATTTTCTAGTCCGACTTAAAAAATCGATGTTCATTTCGGATTAACATCACTAATTTAAACATATATCATATCTATCTTTTTATTGCAGGCAGTATATACCACAATATCAGCAATTAACTTATAATATAATTGCAGACTCCCTTTCAATATCATATGTATCGAAACACATCGGAAAATTAAGATAATAAATAAATAATATTAAATAATCATTGGTTTTTTCATTAGCCGGCTCACAGTATGTACAACCTTTTTTCAGTACAGTAGCCGGCAAAGCCCATGATACTTTCCTATCCTCCGAGGGGGGCACCGCCGTCCCAATCAACCACTCGTCTGTCTCCTGATGAATAGAGGAAGCGACAGCGCTGTCCTTTTCTCTATCCACCGGGGGAACGCACTAGGGTGCGGCCGATCGGCTACTCGCATTACCCCTGGTGATGCACTGTCGTGCCAATTCGCCACTTGCTCGATACCCAAGGGTGCACCGCCGTACCAATAGCCGAGCGGAACACGATCGGCGCTCTGCCTCTTTTGTGCTCGCCAAGGACATAGAAAGGGAGACTTGCCTCCTTTCCTATACCCCGGTGTTGCAACGTCGTGCCAATTGACATCATCCTATGACATGCCAACGTTAAACGTCCCAGTAAAACGCATTGGCAAGGATTTGCCGAGGGACTGGTTCAAAGCACCGCGAACCGGAGATTACTCCAGACACCTTGCTGATACCCCGAACTGCAGGGTAGCGATAAATATAACGGGGCGACAGTTTTACTATGTGAACAACTCCCATACTTTTAAAAATACATCAAATGCGAATAGCTTGTAAATGAACATATTTGTAACTTCACTTATTTCAATTTGTGTGCGATTTTTATGAAGTTTTTAGCCATCCATGTACTATGTTTTTGGACGGAGAAGTTTAGGTCTCTAGCTTTTGTAGTTTTCAATATGGCTGCGTTCATATAGATGGACAGACGGACGGACAGACGGACATGGCGAAATCGACTCAGCTCGTCGTCCTGATCCAGAATATATGTATACTTTATGGGGTTGGATATGCGTCCTTTTGCCTGATACATGCATTTTCACAAAACCTTTTTACCCGTTTTCAATGAGCTTAGGGTATAAAAAGGTTGGGTTGTATATAGAAAAGATCAATAGGAAAATTGCATTTAAACTAGAATACAAAATACAAAAGAATACTTGGATATATCGTAAAATCTGTCTAAATGATTTTATTTCCTAATGTTCCCTATTTCAGCCTTAGTTTTTTTTGTGGATGTAGTTCCTAAAACTTCGAAATGTCTCTAAATGATTATATAACACTAGTTAACAAAATTAATTTGTATACTCGTTTACGAAGTGAAACTAGTATATTAGGTTTGTGCAATGTCCGCCACGTTGTCCGTTCGTCTGTCTGTCTGTCCGGATGAATGCAACTTTTTTCGGCGCTATTGAAGCTAGCGACTTGAAACTTGGAATATATACTTCTAGTTGATCCATAAAATCGCAATTCGATAAAAGGTGAATAGTTTTCACATTTTTTACAGTTAGAGTCAGCAAATTTGGTATGTAGATTGGTGGTGACCCCCACCCAAAGATTGTGACCTTGATATCAGAAAACCTATATCTCCCACACTTCCACAGGTGGACTCCCCAAATTTGGAAGGTAGATTACTCGTAATCCCCTCTAAAGATCGGTAAACAAATTCCAGCCACGCCCACTCCCGCCCCGCACAGTTTTAGAGCTAGAGTCTCTAAATTTTAATTTAATTTGTAGATTACTGATCCTTAAAACATTTTTTAAAATATTACGTCCCCACCCTCTGGGGGCGAGGTATATCGATAAAACCGACGTATCTCCTTCAGTCTTATAACAAGAGACCTATTCGGAAAAATTACTAATAACTTCCTCTAAAAATTGCAAAAAAAAAGTTTTGGATACGCGTGGGCGTGGCAAGTCGATAAAATCCTTATATCTTGGAGCAGGTAATTCATTTGCTGAAATAAATCCTCAAATTTTGTTTTAAACATATATAACGGATAAGTCTGACTTTCATAAACTACTAAGAAACCTATAGACTTATACCGAAATATGGCATATTCAAAAACGACTTATTCTGATATTTTTCTACCGCTCAAACAATGTAAAACATTGTTAGCAATATTACTCCTAACATAAATTATGATACCCCTTGTAGGTCGCACTGCGTTAGGTAATATATCGCAATCATGACGGACAACAACAGTAAACCCTGGAATGTCAATTTTTTCGTTTGAGTACGTTGAGTACGTTTCTCAATCTGATTTTGGAACTTATCACAGCTTTTGGCATGTTTAGGAAGAATAATATTTCGGATAATAAATAACCCCGAATCAGTTGTCGCTCTACTATAAGAAACGTATAGTGCAGTACATTGCATACGAGGGCAATCATGGACCACAACTTTGCAATTCGTTGCTTCCCGTTGTGGATGGTTATACCTTCTGGATGTACAACTAAAACTACCTACGGTTAATGGTAACTTGCTAATTTCTTTTATATTGAAAACTTTTATTTATTTCCTGACGGCTTCTAAAATTATATCTCTATTTGCGCATTTAAATGTGTATCTTTTATAATGGAATGGAATGGAATTCAACGGAATGGAGTTCAACGTTAGAGTATTCAAGTTGTCAGTTTGTTACATTTGA
>JAWNLD010000328.1:0-26632 GCA_035041545.1 Drosophila colorata | reverse complement strand
CGGTTGGTCTGCAAACGCAGATTCCATTGAGTAATAAAATATTATAATATAAATAAAATATATTTTATTATTTATGATATGAATAAAATAATGAGCAGAATTTTGGATCTCGAGCTTTTACTGAAAAAAATTCGCGAGCGACAAAGTTCCAAACACAAAATGGAAACGCAACGCCCAATTGCTATGCGCGCATATTCGGTTGCTGTTGTGTGAAAAGTCATAACATATTGTCTTGGTTTCTACTTGCAGCAGGCCGGCCGATTTTTATAATTTTTAATTTTTGGGCGACCAACACACCCTTTTCCTGAGTAGGGTATTTTGACTTTTCCTACGTACGTACGTACGCGTGTATATATTTCGTAAATTTAACTCTTAAATTGAATTTGTGTTACATATAAGTAATGAGTAAAATGAATATATTAGATTTTAATTGAAGAATATACGCTAAAAGAATGGAATAAATTATCTTTTGTAAGGACACCTTAACACGCATAGGGTAAGAGCAAAGACAATATAAATACTCAGATGAGTAACGCGCATACATTTGAATGCAAGACGACATTTCTAGTGTGGCTTTTCAAGTGTCTTTTTGCTCTTCAAAAGCCACTGCAGCCGAGAGGCTTTTCGCACTCTAAAAGCAACACAATCAAATACCGAAGTCGTTGCGCTCTACTGCTGACACGAGCAACGAAATCAGTCGCCTGGATGCCTTCAGTAGAGTTGTACGTCGTAGTTCAATTAAAGGACCAAGTTCGTTCGTTCAATTTTCATTGAACGAACTATTCATTCATATAGTGCGTTCGTTCGAGTCCCAATATAGTTCGTTTCGTTCGTTCGAGTCCGATTATCGTTGGTTTCAGTCCGATTATCGTTCGTTTTGTTTTTCATAGTCCCAATAAATGTTTATACTTCAGATATTAAGTTGTTTATTTATTTTATATGTAATATATTTTATTCAGCTTTTGTATTGTTGTATAGTATTTATATTTTGTATTGTTGTATTATATGGCGCTAGATTTGAACAGTGCATTAAATAACAAATCAAATATCAAAAACGAGATTCGGACGACGAAATTTGGAAAGATGGTTGCGCAGATGTTTAGCGCTCCAAAGTAATTGTTGCTTAGCCTTGAGATGACGCATTAAATTAGTTAGCCTGCTGCAATGCTTATATGTGCTTTGCAGTACACACATTTCTTGTGCTTTCCACCTTCAAGCACAATAATGTGGTTGTACACGTCAGAACGCTTTCTTTTTGATATCATTTCGTATTACAATTTTAATTGTTAAAAAGAAACACTGCCAAAAACAGTTGCAATTTGCAAAAGAATTCGCTCGCGATTAATAATCGGATTAAATATCGCTTTGTTTTTAAATCGCACGTCCTCGATATTTTTATTTTTGTTTTTAAACATTTTGTTCTCTTCTATTTTTATTAGTTACACTCGTTTAAGAATATGAATAAAATGTTTAGTTTGTTTTTGATATTTCATTTGTTATTTAATGCACTGTTTGATACCAAATTCAAATCTGGCGCCATATAATACAACGATACAAAATACAAATACTATGCAACAATACAAAAGCTAAGTAAAAAATTCAGTTAATTTGACGTATTATGTTATATATTACATTTCAAATAAATAATCAACTTATATCTGAAGTTTAAACATTTATTGGGACTATGAAAAACAAAACGAACGATAATCGGACTCGATCGAACGAAACGAACTATATCGGGACTCGAACGAACGAAGGGAACGATGAACTATAATCTGGGACGTAGTTCGTTCGTTCAGTTAAGTGAGTAGTTCAATCGAACTTATTCAGAACGATTCGGTACAACTCTAGCCTTCAGCAAAGCTGGTCGGTGCCGGTGCATGCTGGAGAAAAGCGTTCGTCTCAGCCAATGGCGAGCGAGCTTTGTATGTATGAACAAAGGCGTAGGCTCAGTACGGCAGGGAGGGGCTGCTGTTGTCCCCCATAGACCCCAGACTTTTAGTACATTAATATACTTTTTTTTTGTCTTCATATATCATATTAATTTATGTACATAAGTACAATAAAAAAAAAAATGTTACCTACATCTTGGCCCCCTTAGCCAAGATCCTTGCTACGCCCATGTGTGTGAATTATGCATGCATAAGTACACCACAATATGTATGTATGTGTTATGCACAGCATTGACTTTGGCTGCCGAAAAACGAATTTTGTTAGTTTTCTTGCGCCGACTGCCGACCATCCTACATTTCTGTTTACATATATTTCTTAATGAACTACGGTCGGTAGAAAATCCGCATCTGCTAAAACCATTGTAAAAATTAAATAAATATTTTTAAATATGGCAATCCATTTAAGTGATAGGGATTTTACTGGCAATATCTCTGTAAAGAGAACATATGTATGTAAACATAAATTAGATGATCAAAACCTCAATATTTGCAAAATATGGGAATTCAGTCATAGATGAATGTGACTTCATAGATAGATGCAATATAAAACTTTGTAAAACGATCGTCCGATCAGATCAAGTGATATACCGATCAAAAGCTATCATTTAAACTAGAAGAAAAACATTACCCAACATGTGTTCATGAGCTTTATAGAAAAACCAGCTGGTTAGGCGGGAAAGCGCTTAAATCCACTAAAATTTACACACCCATAGTTTCCAAACCATAGAAGATACAGGTATGTTCTATACTTATATATTGTTTGAAAGGTATTTTTAACAGGTTCTAGGCGTTTTATTGCATTATTATTATTATGTAGTTACAGGTGGAAAAAAGTTTCCAATTCCACATTTTGATAGTTTAACAGAAAAAGGTGCCTACGATTTTGGCAAATGTTTAATATGTTGTAGATATTCAGTTTCCGCAACTTTTGGCATATGACACAAATCTGAGATAATTCGTTTTTGCAATATATTCCTTGTTTAGTGTACATATCCAAAAATCTTAAATTCGACATTTATACGTTTGCGTTGTCAGATAGTCAGTCAGCCAATTTTATTATTAATATATATATTTTTTTTTGTATGCATAGAAGATACATGTATGTTCTGGACATTGTTTGAAGCGTATTTTAAATATGTAATAATATATAATGTACTGCCGATCTTCTTTAAATATATGTTAAAAATTGCTAAAAACATGTACCAATAAGTTGATATAGCGTGCATTGTGGCACATTATCTGTGAAGTGAGATATAAGCCTTCAAACGCAAGGCAAATATTTTGAGCACATTTTGTATGGGGCTGGCAACGAGGTTGCGACATATCGTTTCATATAACTCAAAAACGTTACTAATGATTTTTGTAAATTCTTCAGGTAAGTGTAGGTTAAACTATGACCTTTAATCGTGTATACGATGTTTTGTGGCACATTATCTTTAAATGATAATATTTTTGAGAATAGTAAGAACTAAATTTTTTAACCCCATATTTTGCGCATATTAAAAGCCTTAATATAAAAGAAAGTTCATTTTGCATTTACATATGTTTTATTTAGTGCTGAAAAACATAAATAATCGCCAAACAAAAATTGGTTTCGGCCCCTGGACCAAGTTTCGAAAATCGACGCTAAGTGGCCGTCGCTAACTTGACGCGCGTTCGTATAATTAGATAAAGAAGTTTTGGTCTTCACAAAGATAGGCAAAACCACTTATTATACATGTTGTTTTGTCATGGGAGGAAGGAACAACAAGATTTAGTTCAAAGAAATTGTGAGGAGTTCTACTGGGCAAATGAAGAACTGAGTAAAAACGAACGTGACAGCTGCGATGTATTTTGGGAAAGACCGGCTTTGTTCTTGGTGAAGAATTTATACTCAACGTTTTAAATTTGAACGCAACCGAGAATACCTCAGACGAGTCTGATAGCAACATACGCCTCATTAAGCCTGTTATCGCAGCAGCAAATTTAGCTGATCTTTGTGACGAAGCGATGTCTCAGCAAGCACACCCTGTCCACTAGTAGGTCGGCTGTGCTCAGGGAAAGTGGCGTGTGCCGCCTTGACAAATGCGTTACGATAATGAAAGGAAAAGGAAAAAAAAAACAAGATGGCTCTAGTCGGGCGTCCCCGACTAGGAGAGACCCTGAATCCAGCGGCAAGCTGTCGTTACATACGTTTAAAGCTCTTTGCATTCATACACAC
The DNA here is from genome assembly GCA_035041545.1 of Drosophila colorata. NCBI lineage: Eukaryota > Metazoa > Arthropoda > Insecta > Diptera > Drosophilidae > Drosophila > Drosophila colorata. The sequence continues at coordinate 22,480 of JAWNLD010000328.1, read as the reverse complement.
ATTCACAAAGTCACACATACACACACACACAAACACACGAATCTGCATAATAAACTAAATTAAATGGCTCTAGCTCTTATAGTCTCCGAGAGTGCCAAGAAACCAAGTCTTAAAATCGATTTTTATCGATAACAATGAAACGGGGCAAGATATCGAAAAAAAAAATGATAAACTTGTGCTGCGTACGGATTAGGAGAATCTATAGTTTAGTTTAGGTTTCTACCTTTGTAGTTTCCGAGATCGCTGCGTTCATACATTCGGACAGACGGACATGGCTAATTCAACTCAGTTCGGCGTGCTGATCAAGAATATTTATACTTTATGGGGTCGGAGATGCCTACTTCTGCCTTTTACATACATTTCACAAAACCATTTTACCCATTTTCAATGGGTTCAGGGTATATTGATCGGACAGACAAACCAAACGAACTTTAACGGACCACAAGATATACTCTATCTCTTATAAGATTGGATAACTGAGATGGTGTTGTTCTCCGTCTTTACCCGCCCTACCTGTAGGAACAAATCAAATGCAAGACAATACCAAAGACAATATAAATACTAAGATGAGTAACGCCGAACAACGAAATGCTACAAGGCAGCTTGATTTTCTCAAAATTGAGAACCAAAATGAAATCGGTACCCTTGCGCTCTCAGAACAAGAAGAGCGTAAAATGCTTAACATAAACTGCGCTCGGCTCGGCAAATGCTTTGCTGGCTTTGGCTGGCGGAAAAATAGTTTTGTTAGATTTCGGTCGCCGACCGTGAAATTCTCTAATTTATGTTTACATACGTATGTTCTCTTTACAGAGGTATTGCCAGTAAAATCCCTATCACTTAAATGGATTGCCATATTTAAAAAAATTTATTTAATTTTTACAATGGTTTTAGCAGATGCGGATTTTCTACCGACCGTAGTTCATTAAGAAATATATGTAAACATAAATGTAGGATGGTCGACAGTCGGCGCAAGAAAACTAACAAAATTCGTTTTTCGGCAGCCAAAGTCAATGCTGTGCATAACACATACATACATATTGTGGTGTACTTATGCATGCATAATTCACACACATGGGCGTAGCAAGGATCTTGGCTAAGGGGGCCAAGATGTAGGTAAAATTTTTTTTTTTATTGTACTTATGTACATAAATTAATATGATATATGAAGACAAAAAAAAAGTATATTAATGTACTAAAAGTCTGGGGTCTATGGGGGACAACAGCAGCCCCTCCCTGCCGTACTGAGCCTACGCCTATATTCATACATACAAAGCTCGCTCGCCATTGGCTGAGACGAACGCTTTTCTCCAGCATGCACCGGCACAGACCAGCTTTGCTGAAGGCTAGAGTTGTACCGAATCGTTCTGAATAAGTTCGATTGAACTACTCACTTAACTGAACGAACGAACTACGTCCCAGATTATAGTTCATCGTTCCCTTCGTTCGTTCGAGTCCCGATATAGTTCGTTTCGTTCGATCGAGTCCGATTATCGTTCGTTTTGTTTTTCATAGTCCCAATAAATGTTTAAAATTCAGATATAAGTTGATTATTTATTTGAAATGTAATATATAACATAATACGTCAAATTAACTGAATTTTTTATTTAGCTTTTGTATTGTTGCATAGTATTTGTATTTTGTATCGTTGTATTATATGGCGCCAGATTTGAATTTGGTATCAAACAGTGCATTAAATAACAAATTAAATATCAAAAACAAACTGACCAATTAATTCATATTCTTAAACGAGTGTAACTAATAAAATTAGAAGAAAACAAAATGTTTAAAAACAAAAATAAAAATATCGAGGATGTGCGATTTAAAAACAAAGCGATATTTAATCCGATTATTAATCGCGAGCGAATTCTTTTGCAAATTGCAACTGTTTTTGGCAGTGTTTTTTTTTAACAATTAAAATTGTAATACGAAATGATATCAAAAAGAAAGCGTTCTGACGTGTACAACCATTTTATTGTGCTGGAAGATGGAAAGCACAAGAAATGTGTGTACTGCAAAGCATATAAGCATTGCAGCAGGCTAACTAATTTAATGCGTCATCGCAAGGCTAACAATTACTTTGGAGCGCTAAACACCTGCGCAACCATCTTTCCAAATTTCGTCGTCCGAATCTCGTTTTTTATATTTGATTTGTTATTTACTTCACTGTTCAAATCTGGCGCCATATAATACAACAATACAAAATATAAATACTATACAACAATACAAAAGCTGAATAAAATTTTTTGTTAATTTGACATGTTATGTTATATATTACATTTAAAATAAATAAACAACTTAATATCTGAAGTTTAAACATTTATTGGGACTATGAAAAAAAAACGAACGATAATCGGACTCGAACGAACGAAACGAACTATATTGGGACTCGAACGAACGCACTATATGAATGAATAGTTCGTTCAATGAAAATTGAACGAACGAACTTGGTCCTTTAATTGAACTACGACGTACAACTCTACTGAAGGCATCCAGGCGACGTGTCAGCAGTAGAGCACAACGACTTCGGTATTTGATTGTGTTGCTTTTAGAGTGCGAAAAACCACTCGGCTGCAGTGGCTTTTGAAGAGCAAAAAGACACTTGAAAAGCCACACTAGAAATGTCGTCTTGCATTCAAATGTATGCGCGTTACTCATCTGAGTATTTATATTGTCTTTGCTCCTACCCTATGCGTGTTAAGGTGTCCTTACAAAAGATAATTTATTCCATTCTTTTTAGCGTATATTCTTCAATTAAAATCTAATATATTCATTTTACTCATTACTTATATGTAACACAAATTCAATTTAAGAGTTAAATTTACGAAATATATACACGCGTACGTACGTACGTAGGAAAAGTCAAAATACCCTACTCAGGAAATAGGGTGTGTTGGTCGCCCAAAAATTAAAAATTATAAAATTCGGCCGGCCTGCTGCAAGTAGAAACCAAGACGTATATTTGTGACTTTTCACACAACCAGCAACAGAATATGCGCGCATAGACAATTGGGCGTTGCGTTTCCATTTTGTGTTTAGAACCTTGTTGTCGTGCGCGAATTTTTTTCAGTAAAAGCTCGAGATCCAAAATTCTGGTCATTATTTATTAAATAATAAAATATATTTTATTTATATTATAATATTTTATTACTCAATGGAGACCATTGCAGACCAACCGCATCTAATTCTCCTAAAATGTTAACGGTGAAACAAGTGAGAACGTTGCAGTCGCGTGTAACCGACAGCGGATTACTCGTTCACAGTGTAATAACAACTCAAACATGTACCCTAGCACTATGTGTATTAATAATAATAATAGTATACAAGTATAAAACACCAAAAGAAAAGTTTGCCGCTGCGCGATCACAACTGTCACCTTCATCGACACCAAACATTTCGCTTTTGTCGAAATGCACGTTCAGTTATCTAATAACCTAACCTATCCAATAAGAATAAACATAGAAATCGAACTTAAACTGAACGAGTATAACAGAAGTCTGTGGCTAGCGCCGAAAAGTGCATACAGAAACCGCTGCGGTTGGTACTACTTATTTAAAAAAAAAATTTTTTTTTATGGTATTGTTATTCCACAGTTAAATTTATGTTAGGTATTAAATATATGTATATTTAAGTGTGTATATACTTGACAGAGAATGGAAATAATTAAAAATAATAATTTTAGGTGTATTTTATTCTTCACCACCGCACTACTAGTTGATCACGTTGTGACAAAACTCAATTCAAGTTACATGTACGACAAGTGCGAAGTCAATCAGCAATCAACTGCATACAAATACTAACAATTTAAAATAGTGTAGTAGTCAGCCTCGCAATCAGCCTCTATAAGCAATGACAACCAAACAAAAAAAGGGAGATATTTAGATATAATCGAAATGCCACACCTCCAATGGGCGCATCCCAAAACCCGTAGCACTTTATCAGAAGAGGGTATACACGAATATAGATCCAAAATTTCAAGATTTTAGCTTCAATACCGGCGAAAAAATTGCGTTAATACGGACAGCATGACGGACATTGCACAAACCCAAAATACTAGTTTCACTTATAATGGGTGCTTTTATTGATCGATCTAATAAAAGACCTAATAACGGCCCAACTGAATTTTTTTTTTTTAAACTGAAATATATTAGGTTTTTTTCGAAAATTAGATGAATTTTCCAAGTCCATTGTAAGGCAACCTCCACTTAATTTAACGGTTGTTACGGCAAAACAAAAAACAAATAAATCAAAACCTTAACAAGTAAGAACGTTGCAGTCTGGCGTAACCGACTGCGCAATACTCGTTCACGGTCTTAGTCGTCGTCAAATCGACAAAAAAGTGGTTGCAAAAATGTTCATGCTCGTGCCGGGCTTCGTGGCCCATGGGTCTTATCGAAAATGTTCGAGCTCGGGCCTGAAAATCTCATTATCGAAATAATGTAACAAATGATCCAATGTTACCATTTCGTATAATCCTTTGGATGTTGCATATGCCCGAATATGCCCAAAAGCTCATAAAAATCGGAGCAAATTATTGTTACCACAAATTTGAGGATATTGTTGTCTCCAGAAAATCGTTGACATCAAATGTTATGACGGAGGAGTATAACAAATTAATGTAGTGCAGTTAAAGCGGATGTGGCAGGCGAACACATTGCATATACGACCGATTTATGGAGCGACGACCATACCCAACGCAGTTTCATATAAGGACTTTCGGTTAAAGGTAGCACTACTTGGAGTTCGGCAATTCACGGATGACAAAAGAACAGGAGAAAATAATAATTGAAAATTAAAAAAAAAAAATATTCTTGAATTTGAAGCTCAAGACAAAATTCAGAACTCGGTCTTCGTAACCGACAATTGTGCAAATGCTGTTTCCGCATTTGCTTAACTAAAGCGTTTTTCTTGTGCTTGCTATAATCTAATCCTAGTTATGGATGATGTCTTAGATAAAAATCCAGTATTTTTATTTAAAAATTCAAAGACTTATCCAAGAAACTTGTATAATACTTTAAGCAGAGTCAGCTTAGCAACATGTAAAGACGAGGTAAAAAAATTTTATTGGAAAGAATGGAAAGAATTGAATAGCATTACAGATTTGGAATTTGGATTAAAAGGCAAAAAATTTAAATTTTTAGAACCATTTAAAATGTGCCCCGAACAATTAAGCTCTGATAAATGGCTCACCATGCAAATACTTAGCCTATGGTCCGAAAAAATAAAATAAATTTGTTTGACGGACTTTTTGGACAGTGACGTTATAAAGGAGTTAAAATTAAAAACTTTGGAATCCCGTAAAACAGCATTTGACCCATCTACCCGCCATTTAAAGAAGTGCTCTTTTTATCACAAGAGAAAGAGCAAAATGTATATAGTACAGTAAGGGCAATGGCAGCACAATAGTTTCACGTAATATTACCCCTCTTAAATGTGCAGAAAACACATTTTCTCAATTTTTGGACTCAAATTTTTCCAAAAAACAAAAAATGGAAAAATCGTCATAAGACATTACGCATATTTCGCAACTCCTATTATTGCAAGCTCTAGCACGCACAATACTAGCTATCCCAGCAAGCTCTGCCACCAGCAAAAGGGTTCTTTCAACTTCGTGGAACATATTAAATCATAGACGAACTAGATTATAAAGCTCTAATATTGATAAGATTTTATTTTTAAATTAATACATGAAATAATATTGAAGACTAACAACTTTTTTTTGAGAAATTTATGTAGGGTCTGGTCGAGTCGGGGCTGGAACCTGGCAAAAAAAGAGCCGTGCGGGCTCGGGCTTTTTTTGAATAGTTCATTTCGGGCTCGGGCCGTGTCGGGCCTCAAAAATTAGACCCGCGCCCACCTCTAACTTTAATTGAGACGAATGGTTGCGTTCCGGCCGCAGCAATTTTCGTTTATTCGTAGAAGGGTTCTCACACAGAGAAGACACCAAACCAAAAGAAGATTTCAATATTTTGCAATGGTGGTACAATAATAAAAAACAGTTTCCACTCCTTTATAAAATGTGTTGCAAAATTTTACCAGCTCCGGCAACTAGCGCAGCGTCAGAAAGAGCCCTTTCATAGCAAAAAACTTAATTTGTGAGATGCGCTGCCAAATGACCAAATCAAATAATGTTTCTACATTCAAATATAGATAACTGTATAGATATACCCATATGTGAATAGCATAGTTCATTTTAATTTGCCATCAAACCGAATTTTGCATATTAATTTTTGTTTTTTTTTTTATTTTTATTATTTTATATTTTTATATTTTTTTATGGTATTGTTATCCCACAGTTAAATTTATGTTAGGTATTAAATATATGTATATTTAAGTGTGTATATACTTGACAGAGAATGGAAATAATTAAAAATAATAATTTTAGGTGTATTTTATTCTTCACCACCGCACTACTAGTTGATCACGTTGTGACAAAACTCAATTCAAGTTACATGTACGACAAGTGCGAAGTCAATCAGCAATCAACTGCATACAAATACTAACAATTTAAAATAGTGTAGTAGTCAGCCTCGCAATCAGCCTCTATAAGCAATGACAACCAAACAAAAAAAGGGAGATATTTAGATATATTATATATATTGCCACACCTCCAATGGGCGCATCCCAAAACCCGTAGCACTTTATCAGAAGAGGGTATACACGAATATAGATCCAAAATTTCAAGATTTTAGCTTCAATACCGGCGAAAAAATTGCGTTAATACGGACAGCATGACGGACATTGCACAAACCCAAAATACTAGTTTCACTTATAATGGGTGCTTTTATTGATCGATCTAATAAAAGACCTAATAACGGCCCAACTGAATTTTTTTTTTTTAAACTGAAATATATTAGGTTTTTTTCGAAAATTAGATGAATTTTCCAAGTCCATTGTAAGGCAACCTCCACTTAATTTAACGGTTGTTACGGCAAAACAAAAAACAAATAAATCAAAACCTTAACAAGTAAGAACGTTGCAGTCTGGCGTAACCGACTGCGCAATACTCGTTCACGGTCTTAGTCGTCGTCAAATCGACAAAAAAGTGGTTGCAAAAATGTTCATGCTCGTGCCGGGCTTCGTGGCCCATGGGTCTTATCGAAAATGTTCGAGCTCGGGCCTGAAAATCTCATTATCGAAATAATGTAACAAATGATCCAATGTTACCATTTCGTATAATCCTTTGGATGTTGCATATGCCCGAATATGCCCAAAAGCTCATAAAAATCGGAGCAAATTATTGTTACCACAAATTTGAGGATATTGTTGTCTCCAGAAAATCGTTGACATCAAATGTTATGACGGAGGAGTATAACAAATTAATGTAGTGCAGTTAAAGCGGATGTGGCAGGCGAACACATTGCATATACGACCGATTTATGGAGCGACGACCATACCCAACGCAGTTTCATATAAGGACTTTCGGTTAAAGGTAGCACTACTTGGAGTTCGGCAATTCACGGATGACAAAAGAACAGGAGAAAATAATAATTGAAAATTAAAAAAAAAATATTCTTGAATTTGAAGTTCAAGACAAAATTCAGAACTCGGTCTTCGTAACCGACAATTGTGCAAATGCTGTTTCCGCATTTGCTTAACTAAAGCGTTTTTCTTGTGCTTGCTATAATCTAATCCTAGTTATGGATGATGTCTTAGATAAAAATCCAGTATTTTTATTTAAAAATGCAAAGACTTATCCAAGAAACTTGTATAATACTTTAAGCAGAGTCAGCTTAGCAACATGTAAAGACGAGGTAAAAAAATTTTATTGGAAAGAATGGAAAGAATTGAATCGCATTACAGATTTGGAATTTGGATTAAAAGGCAAAAAATTTAAATTTTTAGAACCATTTAAAATGTGCCCCGAACAATTAAGCTCTGATAAATGGCTCACCATGCAAATACTTAGCCTATGGTCCGAAAAACTAAAATAAATTTGTTTGACGGACTTTTTGGACAGTGACGTTATATAGGAGTTAAAATTAAAAACTTTGGAATCCCGTAAAACAGCATTTGACCCATCTACCCGCTATTTAAAGAAGTGCTCTTTTTATCACAAGAGAAAGAGCAAAATGTATATAGTACAGTAAGGGCAATGGCAGCACAATAGTTTCACGTAATATTACCCCTCTTAAATGTGCAGAAAACACATTTTCTCAATTTTTGGACTCAAATTTTTCCAAAAAACAAAAAATGGAAAAATCGTCATAAGACATTACGCATATTTCGCAACTCCTATTATTGCAAGCTCTAGCACGCACAATACTAGCTATCCCAGCAAGCTCTGCCACCAGCAAAAGGGTTCTTTCAACTTCGTGGAACATATTAAATCATAGACGAACTAGATTATAAAGCTCTAATATTGATAAGATTTTATTTTTAAATTAATACATGAAATAATATTGAAGACTAACAACTTTTTTTTGGGAAATTTATGTAGGGTCTGGTCGAGTCGGGGCTGGAACCTGGCAAAAAAAGAGCCGTGCGGGCTCGGGCTTTTTTTGAATAGTTCATTTCGGGCTCGGGCCGTGTCGGGCCTCAAAAATTAGACCCGCGCCCACCTCTAACTTTAATTGAGACGAATGGTTGCGTTCCGGCCGCAGCAATTTTCGTTTATTCGTAGAAGGGTTCTCACACAGAGAAGACACCAAACCAAAAGAAGATTTCAATATTTTGCAATGGTGGTACAATAATAAAAAACAGTTTCCACTCCTTTATAAAATGTGTTGCAAAATTTTACCAGCTCCGGCAACTAGCGCAGCGTCAGAAAGAGCCCTTTCATAGCAAAAAACTTAATTTGTGAGATGCGCTGCCAAATGACCAAATCAAATAATGTTTCTACATTCAAATATAGATAACTGTATAGATATACCCATATGTGAATAGCATAGTTCATTTTAATTTGCCATCAAACCGAATTTTGCATATTAATTTTTGTTTTTTTTTTATTTTTATTATTTTATATTTTTATATTTTTTTATGGTATTGTTATCCCACAGTTAAATTTATGTTAGGTATTAAATATATGTATATTTAAGTGTGTATATACTTGACAGAGAATGGAAATAATTAAAAATAATAATTTTAGGTGTATTTTATTCTTCACCACCGCACTACTAGTTGATCACGTTGTGACAAAACTCAATTCAAGTTACATGTACGACAAGTGCGAAGCCAATCAGCAATCAACTGCATACAAATACTAACAATTTAAAATAGTGTAGTAGTCAGCCTCGCAATCAGCCTCTATAAGCAATGACAACCAAACAAAAAAAGGGAGATATTTAGATATATTATATATATTGCCACACCTCCAATGGGCGCATCCCAAAACCCGTAGCACTTTATCAGAAGAGGGTATACACGAATATAGATCCAAAATTTCAAGATTTTAGCTTCAATACCGGCGAAAAAATTGCGTTAATACGGACAGCATGACGGACATTGCACAAACCCAAAATACTAGTTTCACTTATAATGGGTGCTTTTATTGATCGATCTAATAAAAGACCTAATAACGGCCCAACTGAATTTTTTTTTTTTAAACTGAAATATATTAGGTTTTTTTCGAAAATTAGATGAATTTTCCAAGTCCATTGTAAGGCAACCTCCACTTAATTTAACGGTTGTTACGGCAAAACAAAAAACAAATAAATCAAAACCTTAACAAGTAAGAACGTTGCAGTCTGGCGTAACCGACTGCGCAATACTCGTTCACGGTCTTAGTCGTCGTCAAATCGACAAAAAAGTGGTTGCAAAAATGTTCATGCTCGTGCCGGGCTTCGTGGCCCATGGGTCTTATCGAAAATGTTCGAGCTCGGGCCTGAAAATCTCATTATCGAAATAATGTAACAAATGATCCAATGTTACCATTTCGTATAATCCTTTGGATGTTGCATATGCCCGAATATGCCCAAAAGCTCATAAAAATCGGAGCAAATTATTGTTACCACAAATTTGAGGATATTGTTGTCTCCAGAAAATCGTTGACATCAAATGTTATGACGGAGAAGTATAACAAATTAATGTAGTGCAGTTAAAGCGGATGTGGCAGGCGAACACATTGCATATACGACCGATTTATGGAGCGACGACCATACCCAACGCAGTTTCATATAAGGACTTTCGGTTAAAGGTAGCACTACTTGGAGTTCGGCAATTCACGGATGACAAAAGAACAGGAGAAAATAATAATTGAAAATTAAAAAAAAAATATATTCTTGAATTTGAAGCTCAAGACAAAATTCAGAACTCGGTCTTCGTAACCGACAATTGTGCAAATGCTGTTTCCGCATTTGCTTAACTAAAGCGTTTTTCTTGTGCTTGCTATAATCTAATCCTAGTTATGGATGATGTCTTAGATAAAAATCCAGTATTTTTATTTAAAAATTCAAAGACTTATCCAAGAAACTTGTATAATACTTTAAGCAGAGTCAGCTTAGCAACATGTAAAGACGAGGTAAAAAAATTTTATTGGAAAGAATGGAAAGAATTGAATAGCATTACAGATTTGGAATTTGGATTAAAAGGCAAAAAATTTAAATTTTTAGAACCATTTAAAATGTGCCCCGAACAATTAAGCTCTGATAAATGGCTCACCATGCAAATACTTAGCCTATGGTCCGAAAAACTAAAATAAATTTGTTTGACGGACTTTTTGGACAGTGACGTTATAAAGGAGTTAAAATTAAAAACTTTGGAATCCCGTAAAACAGCATTTGACCCATCTACCCGCCATTTAAAGAAGTGCTCTTTTTATCACAAGAGAAAGAGCAAAATGTATATAGTACAGTAAGGGCAATGGCAGCACAATAGTTTCACGTAATATTACCCCTCTTAAATGTGCAGAAAACACATTTTCTCAATTTTTGGACTCAAATTTTTCCAAAAAACAAAAAATGGAAAAATCGTCATAAGACATTACGCATATTTCGCAACTCCTATTATTGCAAGCTCTAGCACGCACAATACTAGCTATCCCAGCAAGCTCTGCCACCAGCAAAAGGGTTCTTTCAACTTCGTGGAACATATTAAATCATAGACGAACTAGATTATAAAGCTCTAATATTGATAAGATTTTATTTTTAAATTAATACATGAAATAATATTGAAGACTAACAACTTTTTTTTGAGAAATTTATGTAGGGTCTGGTCGAGTCGGGGCTGGAACCTGGCAAAAAAAGAGCCGTGCGGGCTCGGGCTTTTTTTGAATAGTTCATTTCGGGCTCGGGCCGTGTCGGGCCTCAAAAATTAGACCCGCGCCCACCTCTAACTTTAATTGAGACGAATGGTTGCGTTCCGGCCGCAGCAATTTTCGTTTATTCGTAGAAGGGTTCTCACACAGAAAAGACACCAAACCAAAAGAAGATTTCAATATTTTGCAATGGTGGTACAATAATAAAAAACAGTTTCCACTCCTTTATAAAATGTGTTGCAAAATTTTACCAGCTCCGGCAACTAGCGCAGCGTCAGAAAGAGCCCTTTCATAGCAAAAAACTTAATTTGTGAGATGCGCTGCCAAATGACCAAATCAAATAATGTTTCTACATTCAAATATAGATAACTGTATAGATATACCCATATGTGAATAGCATAGTTCATTTTAATTTGCCATCAAACCGAATTTTGCATATTAATTTTTGTTTTTTTTTTATTTTTATTATTTTATATTTTTATATTTTTTTATGGTATTGTTATCCCACAGTTAAATTTATGTTAGGTATTAAATATATGTATATTTAAGTGTGTATATACTTGACAGAGAATGGAAATAATTAAAAATAATAATTTTAGGTGTATTTTATTCTTCACCACCGCACTACTAGTTGATCACGTTGTGACAAAACTCAATTCAAGTTACATGTACGACAAGTGCGAAGTCAATCAGCAATCAACTGCATACAAATACTAACAATTTAAAATAGTGTAGTAGTCAGCCTCGCAATCAGCCTCTATAAGCAATGACAACCAAACAAAAAAAGGGAGATATTTAGATATATTATATATATTGCCACACCTCCAATGGGCGCATCCCAAAACCCGTAGCACTTTATCAGAAGAGGGTATACACGAATATAGATCCAAAATTTCAAGATTTTAGCTTCAATACCGGCGAAAAAATTGCGTTAATACGGACAGCATGACGGACATTGCACAAACCCAAAATACTAGTTTCACTTATAATGGGTGCTTTTATTGATCGATCTAATAAAAGACCTAATAACGGCCCAACTGAATTTTTTTTTTTTAAACTGAAATATATTAGGTTTTTTTCGAAAATTAGATGAATTTTCCAAGTCCATTGTAAGGCAACCTCCACTTAATTTAACGGTTGTTACGGCAAAACAAAAAACAAATAAATCAAAACCTTAACAAGTAAGAACGTTGCAGTCTGGCGTAACCGACTGCGCAATACTCGTTCACGGTCTTAGTCGTCGTCAAATCGACAAAAAAGTGGTTGCAAAAATGTTCATGCTCGTGCCGGGCTTCGTGGCCCATGGGTCTTATCGAAAATGTTCGAGCTCGGGCCTGAAAATCTCATTATCGAAATAATGTAACAAATGATCCAATGTTACCATTTCGTATAATCCTTTGGATGTTGCATATGCCCGAATATGCCCAAAAGCTCATAAAAATCGGAGCAAATTATTGTTACCACAAATTTGAGGATATTGTTGTCTCCAGAAAATCGTTGACATCAAATGTTATGACGGAGGAGTATAACAAATTAATGTAGTGCAGTTAAAGCGGATGTGGCAGGCGAACACATTGCATATACGACCGATTTATGGAGCGACGACCATACCCAACGCAGTTTCATATAAGGACTTTCGGTTAAAGGTAGCACTACTTGGAGTTCGGCAATTCACGGATGACAAAAGAACAGGAGAAAATAATAATTGAAAATTAAAAAAAAAAATATTCTTGAATTTGAAGTTCAAGACAAAATTCAGAACTCGGTCTTCGTAACCGACAATTGTGCAAATGCTGTTTCCGCATTTGCTTAACTAAAGCGTTTTTCTTGTGCTTGCTATAATCTAATCCTAGTTATGGATGATGTCTTAGATAAAAATCCAGTATTTTTATTTAAAAATGCAAAGACTTATCCAAGAAACTTGTATAATACTTTAAGCAGAGTCAGCTTAGCAACATGTAAAGACGAGGTAAAAAAATTTTATTGGAAAGAATGGAAAGAATTGAATCGCATTACAGATTTGGAATTTGGATTAAAAGGCAAAAAATTTAAATTTTTAGAACCATTTAAAATGTGCCCCGAACAATTAAGCTCTGATAAATGGCTCACCATGCAAATACTTAGCCTATGGTCCGAAAAACTAAAATAAATTTGTTTGACGGACTTTTTGGACAGTGACGTTATAAAGGAGTTAAAATTAAAAACTTTGGAATCCCGTAAAACAGCATTTGACCCATCTACCCGCCATTTAAAGAAGTGCTCTTTTTATCACAAGAGAAAGAGCAAAATGTATATAGTACAGTAAGGGCAATGGCAGCACAATAGTTTCACGTAATATTACCCCTCTTAAATGTGCAGAAAACACATTTTCTCAATTTTTGGACTCAAATTTTTCCAAAAAACAAAAAATGGAAAAATCGTCATAAGACATTACGCATATTTCGCAACTCCTATTATTGCAAGCTCTAGCACGCACAATACTAGCTATCCCAGCAAGCTCTGCCACCAGCAAAAGGGTTCTTTCAACTTCGTGGAACATATTAAATCATAGACGAACTAGATTATAAAGCTCTAATATTGATAAGATTTTATTTTTAAATTAATACATGAAATAATATTGAAGACTAACAACTTTTTTTTGAGAAATTTATGTAGGGTCTGGTCGAGTCGGGGCTGGAACCTGGCAAAAAAAGAGCCGTGCGGGCTCGGGCTTTTTTTGAATAGTTCATTTCGGGCTCGGGCCGTGTCGGGCCTCAAAAATTAGACCCGCGCCCACCTCTAACTTTAATTGAGACGAATGGTTGCGTTCCGGCCGCAGCAATTTTCGTTTATTCGTAGAAGGGTTCTCACACAGAAAAGACACCAAACCAAAAGAAGATTTCAATATTTTGCAATGGTGGTACAATAATAAAAAACAGTTTCCACTCCTTTATAAAATGTGTTGCAAAATTTTACCAGCTCCGGCAACTAGCGCAGCGTCAGAAAGAGCCCTTTCATAGCAAAAAACTTAATTTGTGAGATGCGCTGCCAAATGACCAAATCAAATAATGTTTCTACATTCAAATATAGATAACTGTATAGATATACCCATATGTGAATAGCATAGTTCATTTTAATTTGCCATCAAACCGAATTTTGCATATTAATTTTTGTTTTTTTTTTATTTTTATTATTTTATATTTTTATATTTTTTTATGGTATTGTTATCCCACAGTTAAATTTATGTTAGGTATTAAATATATGTATATTTAAGTGTGTATATACTTGACAGAGAATGGAAATAATTAAAAATAATAATTTTAGGTGTATTTTATTCTTCACCACCGCACTACTAGTTGATCACGTTGTGACAAAACTCAATTCAAGTTACATGTACGACAAGTGCGAAGTCAATCAGCAATCAACTGCATACAAATACTAACAATTTAAAATAGTGTAGTAGTCAGCCTCGCAATCAGCCTCTATAAGCAATGACAACCAAACAAAAAAAGGGAGATATTTAGATATATTATATATATTGCCACACCTCCAATGGGCGCATCCCAAAACCCGTAGCACTTTATCAGAAGAGGGTATACACGAATATAGATCCAAAATTTCAAGATTTTAGCTTCAATACCGGCGAAAAAATTGCGTTAATACGGACAGCATGACGGACATTGCACAAACCCAAAATACTAGTTTCACTTATAATGGGTGCTTTTATTGATCGATCTAATAAAAGACCTAATAACGGCCCAACTGAATTTTTTTTTTTTAAACTGAAATATATTAGGTTTTTTTCGAAAATTAGATGAATTTTCCAAGTCCATTGTAAGGCAACCTCCACTTAATTTAACGGTTGTTACGGCAAAACAAAAAACAAATAAATCAAAACCTTAACAAGTAAGAACGTTGCAGTCTGGCGTAACCGACTGCGCAATACTCGTTCACGGTCTTAGTCGTCGTCAAATCGACAAAAAAGTGGTTGCAAAAATGTTCATGCTCGTGCCGGGCTTCGTAGCCCATGGGTCTTATCGAAAATGTTCGAGCTCGGGCCTGAAAATCTCATTATCGAAATAATGTAACAAATGATCCAATGTTACCATTTCGTATAATCCTTTGGATGTTGCATATGCCCGAATATGCCCAAAAGCTCATAAAAATCGGAGCAAATTATTGTTACCACAAATTTGAGGATATTGTTGTCTCCAGAAAATCGTTGACATCAAATGTTATGACGGAGGAGTATAACAAATTAATGTAGTGCAGTTAAAGCGGATGTGGCAGGCGAACACATTGCATATACGACCGATTTATGGAGCGACGACCATACCCAACGCAGTTTCATATAAGGACTTTCGGTTAAAGGTAGCACTACTTGGAGTTCGGCAATTCACGGATGACAAAAGAACAGGAGAAAATAATAATTGAAAATTAAAAAAAAAAATATTCTTGAATTTGAAGTTCAAGACAAAATTCAGAACTCGGTCTTCGTAACCGACAATTGTGCAAATGCTGTTTCCGCATTTGCTTAACTAAAGCGTTTTTCTTGTGCTTGCTATAATCTAATCCTAGTTATGGATGATGTCTTAGATAAAAATCCAGTATTTTTATTTAAAAATGCAAAGACTTATCCAAGAAACTTGTATAATACTTTAAGCAGAGTCAGCTTAGCAACATGTAAAGACGAGGTAAAAAAATTTTATTGGAAAGAATGGAAAGAATTGAATCGCATTACAGATTTGGAATTTGGATTAAAAGGCAAAAAATTTAAATTTTTAGAACCATTTAAAATGTGCCCCGAACAATTAAGCTCTGATAAATGGCTCACCATGCAAATACTTAGCCTATGGTCCGAAAAACTAAAATAAATTTGTTTGACGGACTTTTTGGACAGTGACGTTATATAGGAGTTAAAATTAAAAACTTTGGAATCCCGTAAAACAGCATTTGACCCATCTACCCGCTATTTAAAGAAGTGCTCTTTTTATCACAAGAGAAAGAGCAAAATGTATATAGTACAGTAAGGGCAATGGCAGCACAATAGTTTCACGTAATATTACCCCTCTTAAATGTGCAGAAAACACATTTTCTCAATTTTTAGACTCAAATTTTTCCAAAAAACAAAAAATGGAAAAATCGTCATAAGACATTACGCATATTTCGCAACTCCTATTATTGCAAGCTCTAGCACGCACAATACTAGCTATCCCAGCAAGCTCTGCCACCAGCAAAAGGGTTCTTTCAACTTCGTGGAACATATTAAATCATAGACGAACTAGATTATAAAGCTCTAATATTGATAAGATTTTATTTTTAAATTAATACATGAAATAATATTGAAGACTAACAACTTTTTTTTGGGAAATTTATGTAGGGTCTGGTCGAGTCGGGGCTGGAACCTGGCAAAAAAAGAGCCGTGCGGGCTCGGGCTTTTTTTGAATAGTTCATTTCGGGCTCGGGCCGTGTCGGGCCTCAAAAATTAGACCCGCGCCCACCTCTAACTTTAATTGAGACGAATGGTTGCGTTCCGGCCGCAGCAATTTTCGTTTATTCGTAGAAGGGTTCTCACACAGAGAAGACACCAAACCAAAAGAAGATTTCAATATTTTGCAATGGTGGTACAATAATAAAAAACAGTTTCCACTCCTTTATAAAATGTGTTGCAAAATTTTACCAGCTCCGGCAACTAGCGCAGCGTCAGAAAGAGCCCTTTCATAGCAAAAAACTTAATTTGTGAGATGCGCTGCCAAATGACCAAATCAAATAATGTTTCTACATTCAAATATAGATAACTGTATAGATATACCCATATGTGAATAGCATAGTTCATTTTAATTTGCCATCAAACCGAATTTTGCATATTAATTTTTGTTTTTTTTTTATTTTTATTATTTTATATTTTTATATTTTTTTATGGTATTGTTATCCCACAGTTAAATTTATGTTAGGTATTAAATATATGTATATTTAAGTGTGTATATACTTGACAGAGAATGGAAATAATTAAAAATAATAATTTTAGGTGTATTTTATTCTTCACCACCGCACTACTAGTTGATCACGTTGTGACAAAACTCAATTCAAGTTACATGTACGACAAGTGCGAAGCCAATCAGCAATCAACTGCATACAAATACTAACAATTTAAAATAGTGTAGTAGTCAGCCTCGCAATCAGCCTCTATAAGCAATGACAACCAAACAAAAAAAGGGAGATATTTAGATATATTATATATATTGCCACACCTCCAATGGGCGCATCCCAAAACCCGTAGCACTTTATCAGAAGAGGGTATACACGAATATAGATCCAAAATTTCAAGATTTTAGCTTCAATACCGGCGAAAAAATTGCGTTAATACGGACAGCATGACGGACATTGCACAAACCCAAAATACTAGTTTCACTTATAATGGGTGCTTTTATTGATCGATCTAATAAAAGACCTAATAACGGCCCAACTGAATTTTTTTTTTTTAAACTGAAATATATTAGGTTTTTTTCGAAAATTAGATGAATTTTCCAAGTCCATTGTAAGGCAACCTCCACTTAATTTAACGGTTGTTACGGCAAAACAAAAAACAAATAAATCAAAACCTTAACAAGTAAGAACGTTGCAGTCTGGCGTAACCGACTGCGCAATACTCGTTCACGGTCTTAGTCGTCGTCAAATCGACAAAAAAGTGGTTGCAAAAATGTTCATGCTCGTGCCGGGCTTCGTGGCCCATGGGTCTTATCGAAAATGTTCGAGCTCGGGCCTGAAAATCTCATTATCGAAATAATGTAACAAATGATCCAATGTTACCATTTCGTATAATCCTTTGGATGTTGCATATGCCCGAATATGCCCAAAAGCTCATAAAAATCGGAGCAAATTATTGTTACCACAAATTTGAGGATATTGTTGTCTCCAGAAAATCGTTGACATCAAATGTTATGACGGAGGAGTATAACAAATTAATGTAGTGCAGTTAAAGCGGATGTGGCAGGCGAACACATTGCATATACGACCGATTTATGGAGCGACGACCATACCCAACGCAGTTTCATATAAGGACTTTCGGTTAAAGGTAGCACTACTTGGAGTTCGGCAATTCACGGATGACAAAAGAACAGGAGAAAATAATAATTGAAAATTAAAAAAAAAAATATTCTTGAATTTGAAGCTCAAGACAAAATTCAGAACTCGGTCTTCGTAACCGACAATTGTGCAAATGCTGTTTCCGCATTTGCTTAACTAAAGCGTTTTTCTTGTGCTTGCTATAATCTAATCCTAGTTATGGATGATGTCTTAGATAAAAATCCAGTATTTTTATTTAAAAATTCAAAGACTTATCCAAGAAACTTGTATAATACTTTAAGCAGAGTCAGCTTAGCAACATGTAAAGACGAGGTAAAAAAATTTTATTGGAAAGAATGGAAAGAATTGAATCGCATTACAGATTTGGAATTTGGATTAAAAGGCAAAAAATTTAAATTTTTAGAACCATTTAAAATGTGCCCCGAACAATTAAGCTCTGATAAATGGCTCACCATGCAAATACTTAGCCTATGGTCCGAAAAACTAAAATAAATTTGTTTGACGGACTTTTTGGACAGTGACGTTATATAGGAGTTAAAATTAAAAACTTTGGAATCCCGTAAAACAGCATTTGACCCATCTACCCGCTATTTAAAGAAGTGCTCTTTTTATCACAAGAGAAAGAGCAAAATGTATATAGTACAGTAAGGGCAATGGCAGCACAATAGTTTCACGTAATATTACCCCTCTTAAATGTGCAGAAAACACATTTTCTCAATTTTTGGACTCAAATTTTTCCAAAAAACAAAAAATGGAAAAATCGTCATAAGACATTACGCATATTTCGCAACTCCTATTATTGCAAGCTCTAGCACGCACAATACTAGCTATCCCAGCAAGCTCTGCCACCAGCAAAAGGGTTCTTTCAACTTCGTGGAACATATTAAATCATAGACGAACTAGATTATAAAGCTCTAATATTGATAAGATTTTATTTTTAAATTAATACATGAAATAATATTGAAGACTAACAACTTTTTTTTGGGAAATTTATGTAGGGTCTGGTCGAGTCGGGGCTGGAACCTGGCAAAAAAAGAGCCGTGCGGGCTCGGGCTTTTTTTGAATAGTTCATTTCGGGCTCGGGCCGTGTCGGGCCTCAAAAATTAGACCCGCGCCCACCTCTAACTTTAATTGAGACGAATGGTTGCGTTCCGGCCGCAGCAATTTTCGTTTATTCGTAGAAGGGTTCTCACACAGAGAAGACACCAAACCAAAAGAAGATTTCAATATTTTGCAATGGTGGTACAATAATAAAAAACAGTTTCCACTCCTTTATAAAATGTGTTGCAAAATTTTACCAGCTCCGGCAACTAGCGCAGCGTCAGAAAGAGCCCTTTCATAGCAAAAAACTTAATTTGTGAGATGCGCTGCCAAATGACCAAATCAAATAATGTTTCTACATTCAAATATAGATAACTGTATAGATATACCCATATGTGAATAGCATAGTTCATTTTAATTTGCCATTAAACCGAATTTTGCATATTAATTTTTTTTTTTTTTTTATTTTTATTATTTTATATTTTTATATTTTTTTATGGTATTGTTATCCCACAGTTAAATTTATGTTAGGTATTAAATATATGTATATTTAAGTGTGTATATACTTGACAGAGAATGGAAATAATTAAAAATAATAATTTTAGGTGTATTTTATTCTTCACCACCGCACTACTAGTTGATCACGTTGTGACAAAACTCAATTCAAGTTACATGTACGACAAGTGCGAAGTCAATCAGCAATCAACTGCATACAAATACTAACAATTTAAAATAGTGTAGTAGTCAGCCTCGCAATCAGCCTCTATAAGCAATGACAACCAAACAAAAAAAGGGAGATATTTAGATATATTATATATATTGCCACACCTCCAATGGGCGCATCCCAAAACCCGTAGCACTTTATCAGAAGAGGGTATACACGAATATAGATCCAAAATTTCAAGATTTTAGCTTCAATACCGGCGAAAAAATTGCGTTAATACGGACAGCATGACGGACATTGCACAAACCCAAAATACTAGTTTCACTTATAATGGGTGCTTTTATTGATCGATCTAATAAAAGACCTAATAACGGCCCAACTGAATTTTTTTTTTTTAAACTGAAATATATTAGGTTTTTTTCGAAAATTAGATGAATTTTCCAAGTCCATTGTAAGGCAACCTCCACTTAATTTAACGGTTGTTACGGCAAAACAAAAAACAAATAAATCAAAACCTTAACAAGTAAGAACGTTGCAGTCTGGCGTAACCGACTGCGCAATACTCGTTCACGGTCTTAGTCGTCGTCAAATCGACAAAAAAGTGGTTGCAAAAATGTTCATGCTCGTGCCGGGCTTCGTGGCCCATGGGTCTTATCGAAAATGTTCGAGCTCGGGCCTGAAAATCTCATTATCGAAATAATGTAACAAATGATCCAATGTTACCATTTCGTATAATCCTTTGGATGTTGCATATGCCCGAATATGCCCAAAAGCTCATAAAAATCGGAGCAAATTATTGTTACCACAAATTTGAGGATATTGTTGTCTCCAGAAAATCGTTGACATCAAATGTTATGACGGAGGAGTATAACAAATTAATGTAGTGCAGTTAAAGCGGATGTGGCAGGCGAACACATTGCATATACGACCGATTTATGGAGCGACGACCATACCCAACGCAGTTTCATATAAGGACTTTCGGTTAAAGGTAGCACTACTTGGAGTTCGGCAATTCACGGATGACAAAAGAACAGGAGAAAATAATAATTGAAAATTAATAAAAAAAATATTCTTGAATTTGAAGTTCAAGACAAAATTCAGAACTCGGTCTTCGTAACCGACAATTGTGCAAATGCTGTTTCCGCATTTGCTTAACTAAAGCGTTTTTCTTGTGCTTGCTATAATCTAATCCTAGTTATGGATGATGTCTTAGATAAAAATCCAGTATTTTTATTTAAAAATGCAAAGACTTATCCAAGAAACTTGTATAATACTTTAAGCAGAGTCAGCTTAGCAACATGTAAAGACGAGGTAAAAAAATTTTATTGGAAAGAATGGAAAGAATTGAATCGCATTACAGATTTGGAATTTGGATTAAAAGGCAAAAAATTTAAATTTTTAGAACCATTTAAAATGTGCCCCGAACAATTAAGCTCTGATAAATGGCTCACCATGCAAATACTTAGCCTATGGTCCGAAAAACTAAAATAAATTTGTTTGACGGACTTTTTGGACAGTGACGTTATATAGGAGTTAAAATTAAAAACTTTGGAATCCCGTAAAACAGCATTTGACCCATCTACCCGCTATTTAAAGAAGTGCTCTTTTTATCACAAGAGAAAGAGCAAAATGTATATAGTACAGTAAGGGCAATGGCAGCACAATAGTTTCACGTAATATTACCCCTCTTAAATGTGCAGAAAACACATTTTCTCAATTTTTGGACTCAAATTTTTCCAAAAAACAAAAAATGGAAAAATCGTCATAAGACATTACGCATATTTCGCAACTCCTATTATTGCAAGCTCTAGCACGCACAATACTAGCTATCCCAGCAAGCTCTGCCACCAGCAAAAGGGTTCTTTCAACTTCGTGGAACATATTAAATCATAGACGAACTAGATTATAAAGCTCTAATATTGATAAGATTTTATTTTTAAATTAATACATGAAATAATATTGAAGACTAACAACTTTTTTTTGGGAAATTTATGTAGGGTCTGGTCGAGTCGGGGCTGGAACCTGGCAAAAAAAGAGCCGTGCGGGCTCGGGCTTTTTTTGAATAGTTCATTTCGGGCTCGGGCCGTGTCGGGCCTCAAAAATTAGACCCGCGCCCACCTCTAACTTTAATTGAGACGAATGGTTGCGTTCCGGCCGCAGCAATTTTCGTTTATTCGTAGAAGGGTTCTCACACAGAGAAGACACCAAACCAAAAGAAGATTTCAATATTTTGCAATGGTGGTACAATAATAAAAAACAGTTTCCACTCCTTTATAAAATGTGTTGCAAAATTTTACCAGCTCCGGCAACTAGCGCAGCGTCAGAAAGAGCCCTTTCATAGCAAAAAACTTAATTTGTGAGATGCGCTGCCAAATGACCAAATCAAATAATGTTTCTACATTCAAATATAGATAACTGTATAGATATACCCATATGTGAATAGCATAGTTCATTTTAATTTGCCATCAAACCGAATTTTGCATATTAATTTTTGTTTTTTTTTTTATTTTTATTATTTT
>JAWNLD010000322.1:0-23833 GCA_035041545.1 Drosophila colorata | reverse complement strand
CGACATAATTTCGTTGATTTGAGACGGCAGAATTCCACTCAAACATGTCGGCACAATTCCGTTGGTTTGTAACGGCAATTCTTCACTCAAAGGCAACGGTACATTTCCACTTAATGCTGGCGCCACACTCTCAGTACTTTGCAGCGGTTGATTTGCATTCAATGGCAACGGCAAATTTCCACCCAAAGATGGCGGCTGCAAAATGCTTGGACTACTCACTCCAACATTGATAGGTCCAACGGGATCACTTGCGGTGCTTGCATGATTCTCCGTTGGACGCTGTAGTTCTTTCTCCAAGGTGGCGATCCTCTGCATTAGACTCGCCACTTTGGAATCGCTTGTGTGCGCTTCTCCAGTCTTGCTACTGGCTTGTTCGCACACTTCCTTCGCACCGTCTTTGCGGTGGTACTCCCAGTTGCCACCTGCACACTCAAACCTCGTGGACACGTCGGGGTACTCCATCGACTCCAGTGTAGAATTCTTCTACGATGCCCTTTCGCCACTCCCTGCGTGGCGTAGCTGGGTCGCATATGAATAGGCAGATACTCTTGCACCCATCTCTTCCAAATCGATCTCTCATCAGGCGCGCTATTCGCCATTGCTTCCTCGTAGCGCATCTCTCGGGCACCTGTCCATCGATGCTGGGCATATTCGGCAAGTTTGCTGCTCCTTTCAGCAAATCGTTCGGCGTCAGAGGAGCTTCCTGGTCCACTGCAACTGGCAAATGAGTAAGAGGACGAGAATTCACAACATTTTCTGCTTCTATCAGGAAACTCTGCAATACATGCTCCTTAGGCGCCATCTCCGTTAGTGTGTGTCGCAGAACTCGCTTGGCACACTGCACCATTCTCTCCCATACTCCGCCTTCGGACGGATTCGCTGGGCAGTTGAAGAGCCATTCGATCCCTTTGGTCGACAGCTCATACTGAACCTTCTCTGGCTCGAAAACTTCAGTGAACTTCTTGGCCTCTCGGTCGGCCCCAATGAAGTTCTTTCCATTGTCGCTGCGCAGTCTAACTACTGGCCCGCGTCGACATAGAAAATTTCTCATATCAATTATGCACGAGTCGGTCGACTAGTCATGCGCTAACTTTAAATGAATCGCCCTTGTCGTCAAACATGTAAACAAGGCGACCCATTGCTTTTCCTTACGGCGTCCAGCCGTCACAAGCAGTGGTCCGAAATAATCCAGTCCAGTATATTTAAATGGCCATCCATTGGCTTCTAAGCGGTCCTCAGGCAATTGGTTAAAATCTCGCTTACAGTTGCATCCAGATTTTGATGCTTCATCTTCACATGGTAATGGTGCATCACTAGCTCGGATAATGGATGCCGGTGCGATAGTATAACCGGCCGTCTTGCGCTATATGGCATGCAAAGAACTGCGTCCACTCGACCATAAGCTCGCAAGATTCCATATTCATCCAGATAGGGTGCGAATCCTCGTATGTCGCTTCGTGCAACGACTGTCTTTTTGTTATACGCGGCCCGCATTTCATCCGGGAATGCCTCACATTGTGATCGTCGAATTAACAAGTACTCCGCGTCATCACATTCAACAGCTGTGAGGCCGTAACATTGCTCCCACTGTCCACGGCACCGTCGTATGAATCTCAGTACCCAGGCAGTGGTTCTCAACAATCGGTTGTAGCTCGAAAATCTCTGAAATGAAAGACAAAAGTTGTTTGCAGCGACCACCGCAAACTCACTCGGCATCTCTTCTTCGTCATCGAAGGTAACGTGTTGTGCCGCTGGCTGCGGCCAACGGTTGGCTGGCTCTCGCAAAAACGTGGGCCCGTTCAGCCATCGGGACCCTTGGTCGAAATCCACCTTGGATTGTGGCCGTGTTGCGTCATCTGCTGCGTTCTTGGCGGTTGGAACCCATCGCCACTGTGCAGTATCCGTAGACTCCAGAATCTCTGCCACTTGATTGCCGACAAATTGCTTGTATCGTCGGTGCGTACTGCTTATCCAGTGCAGCACTGTCTTCGAATCTGTCCAGAGCACGATATCGCTGATAGCGATGCTGTGTTCCTGCTTCACAGTAGTCATCAACCTTGTTCCTAGAACGGCAGCTTGCAGTTCTAGTCGAGGAATCGACATGGTTCTCATTGGAGCACATTTCGTCTTGGCACGCACGAAACATACTCGTATTCCATCCTCGCTAGTGACCCTCCAGTAGGCCACTGCGGCAAATGCAGATTGACTTGCATCTACAAATACGTGTAGTTGCGTATCTCCTATTACTCCTGGGCTGAAGTAATAGCGTGGACATCGAAATTTCTCCACGTTGACTATCTCTTGGCGCCACTTCTCGAAGGCGCCGCTGATTCCATCCGGTAGTGGCTCATCCCACTTAATTTCTCGTCGCCAAATCTCTCTCTGCAGCAATTTGGCGGTAATCAGATAACAGGATAAAAATCCCAAAGGATCAAATGTCGACATGATCAAGCTCAGGAACTCCCTCTTGGTGGGGATTCGTTTACCATTCAGCACGTTACTCGGGACTTTGTGAAACTTCACATTGAATTTGAAGTCATCCGTGGCTGGCTGCCAGTACATTCCTAGTATCTTTTCCTCAGCGTCACGCCATCCGACATCCTTAGCTGCCACATGTTGGCCCTAGGCGTCGATCACGGATGGTGAGCTGGAAGCAAATTGGCACAAGTCGAACCCGGCGTTGGCATATATTTCTCTCACCCGTATTGATACGGCTACTGCTTCCGCTTCCGTCATGAAGCTGTCCACATAGTAGTCCACTTAGTGGTACGCAGTAATTGATTTCACCGCACGTGGATCCTTGTGTTGGTATTCTAGCGCATTTATGGTCTTCACATAATGCGCTGCACTTGGCGAGCATGCTGCGCCGAACGTCATCACAACCATTTCGTATACGTCTGGATCCCGTTGATCATCTCCGTCTCGCCACAGAAACCGTTGTGCGCATCTGTCCTCTGGCTGTATCAACACCTGATGAAACATCTCCTTGATGTCTCCGAAAACTCCAACTGCGCCTTTCCTAAAGTGGAAAAGCACGGCTGGCAGTGGCTTGTGGTGCTGTGGACCCTTCTCCAGTGCTGAATTCAGCGATACGTCGCCCACTTTCGCTGCCGCGTCGAAAACCAGACGAAGTTTCTCTGGTTTGTTTGGATTCACAACTCCAAAATGCGGCAGGTACCAAAGCTTGTCGATATTGTTCACATCGACCTCGTGGCGTTCCAAGCGTCACATAGTCGTACGAATCGTACATCCCGTTTCATTTTCCTCTTAATACTGATAGGTCTCTTGTGCGCCATGTCATAGCTTCTTGGCAGCACAATGTTATCACTTCTCCATAGCAGTCCCAATCTCACCGTGCTGTCCTCGAGCATCCTTTGGGCCTTGGTGTCGGCTCTGGCTGCTACCGGGTGCGCAGGCTTCACTCCAAAATTATCGATCTCGAAGTAGTCGCTTATCATCTTCTCTACAGCATCTTATTGCGACACTGCTAGATGACATGACATCGGTGGTGGCATTCTCGCATAACCACTAGAGGGACTAAAAACTACCCATCCAAGTTTAGTGGCAGCTGCATATGGTCCTTGCTCAGCAAACCGTCTGGTTTGCATTGGCAATCCTAGGTGCGCATGGTCCAGTCCAATAAGAAGCTTCGGCACCACATTGCTGTGCGGCTCCATTGGCAGACGCGCATTCTTCATAGTTCCTTGAACATCACCTCGACGCAAGCTTTGCATCAGCAGACTCAAGTTTTGAACTGAATTCACATTCATCAAATCGTAACGTTGGCATTTTCCTGCCCCACAAATTTGCAGGTTTACCACAGTGGTGCTTTCTCTGGTTGATTTTCCACCAAACCAGTTGATTGTGATTTAGTTGTCGTCGTTCAGTCTGAAGGTTCAGTTCGCGTCTCAGTTCATCATCAATCATGGATAAGGACGAGCCCTCATCGAAGAGTGCGTACGTGTTGCGCGTATTTCCTGCACTGAACAATGTTACAGGTAATATGCGAAACAGTAGACGCGTTTCGTTGGGTCGATACAACTCAAATTCCTTGGTGGTGCCGCTTGGACTGCCCTTGGTGGCGTCCTTCGGCTGGCACTGTCATTTAAATCTGCTGGCTGCGGTGTCCGTCTTACATCTCTAGTGGGACGACCTCCTAGAGGAACTAAAAGCTAAGTGCAGTAGGCGATTGGCATTCATTGTCCACACGACAGGACCTGTCCATGTGACCGCCTCGCAGGCACGAGAAACAAAGCCGATGCTCCTTCACATATCTCCATCTCGTTGATGGGGAAGCTCGGTTGAAATCTTTACAATTCCTGACTCCATGTTGCCCATCGCATATTGGGCACTGTTTATGGCAATTCTCATCCTGGCGGTCGGTGCTCACATGCGGCAACCGACGCTTTGGTTCTTTTACCTCGACATCCGAGATCGTGCATACCACGTTCGCAAGTTCAGTCAGCCAAGTGTTCGACCGTTGGGTAAGTATTCAATGTTGCCGCGAACCTGGCCCATTCCAATCTTCTGCCTGTTGGCAATTTGGTGACCAGTTCCTCAATTAGGGTGGGGTTTCCCAAATGCTGCTCCCCATTAGGAATTGACTGTAGGAAGGCTGCAAGATTGCTCGCGCGTGCAGCGAACGGTATGATCTTCGTCAAGTGGTGCTCCTGTATTTGTTGCACCTCACGTACGCATTGAAGCTGGCTTTGTATGAGCTGTTCCGGTCGCCCATACCTGAAGCGAAGCTGCTCCACGACGGCGTTCACGTTGCTTGGGTGGATAAGCAGAGACTTCACAGTGTCGCGTGATTCATCCTTCAATGCCTTCAGCAATCGCAGGTTATTCTCCAAATCCGTGCAGCCATATGCTGAAGATGTTTCTGTAGATGCGTAGAAGCATATGGGCCAGTCTTCAGGCTGGCCTCCAAACTCAGGAAGATCCGGTAATTTGCGTGTCATCCTCATCGTCGGCGTCATAGGCCCACAGACTACAGTTGATGGCGCTGGCACAATGGCCTCCCTTGAGCTCAAGTGCGTTGACGCACATCCAACTGCTGTTTGCCCCGCGCAGTGTGGCCTTGCGTGGCTTGTGGTCAAATAGCAATTTGATGTTGATATTGGCGGCAATATTCCATGTAAAGACGACGCGCACAAATATGGTGGCAAATTTCCGCTCAAAGATGTCGACATAATTTCGTTGATTTGAGACGGCAGAATTCCACTCAAACATGTCGGCACAATTCCGTTGGTTTGTAACGGCAATTCTTCACTCAAAGGCAACGGTACATTTCCACTTAATGCTGGCGCCACAATTTCAGTACTTTGCAGCGGTTGATTTGCATTCAATGGCAACGGCAAATTTCCACCCAAAGATGGCGGCTGCAAAATGCTTGGACTACTCACTCCAACATTGATAGGTCCAACGGGATCACTTGCGGTGCTTGCATGATTCTCCGTTGGACGCTGTAGTTCTTTCTCCAAGGTGGCGATCCTCTGCATTAGACTCGCCACTTTGGAATCGCTTGTGTGCGCTTCTCCAGTCTTGCTACTGGCTTGTTCGCACACTTCCTTCGCACCGTCTTTGCGGTGGTACTCCCAGTTGCCACCTGCACACTCAAACCTCGTGGACACGTCGGGGTACTCCATCGACTCCAGTGTAGAATTCTTCTACGATGCCCTTTCGCCACTCCCTGCGTGGCGTAGCTGGGTCGCATATGAATAGGCAGATACTCTTGCACCCATCTCTTCCAAATCGATCTCTCATCAGGCGCGCTATTCGCCATTGCTTCCTCGTAGCGCATCTCTCGGGCACCTGTCCATCGATGCTGGGCATATTCGGCAAGTTTGCTGCTCCTTTCAGCAAATCGTTCGGCGTCAGAGGAGCTTCCTGGTCCACTGCAACTGGCAAATGAGTAAGAGGACGAGAATTCACAACATTTTCTGCTTCTATCAGGAAACTCTGCAATACATGCTCCTTAGGCGCCATCTCCGTTAGTGTGTGTCGCAGAACTCGCTTGACACACTGCACCATTCTCTCCCATACTCCGCCTTCGGACGGATTCGCTGGGCAGTTGAAGAGCCATTCGATCCCTTTGGTCGACAGCTCATACTGAACCTTCTCTGGCTCGAAAACTTCAGTGAACTTCTTGGCCTCTCGGTCGGCCCCAATGAAGTTCTTTCCATTGTCGCTGCGCAGTCTAACTACTGGCCCGCGTCGACATAGAAAATTTCTCATATCAATTATGCACGAGTCGGTCGACTAGTCATGCGCTAACTTTAAATGAATCGCCCTTGTCGTCAAACATGTAAACAAGGCGACCCATTGCTTTTCCTTACGGCGTCCAGCCGTCACAAGCAGTGGTCCGAAATAATCCAGTCCAGTATATTTAAATGGCCATCCATTGGCTTCTAAGCGGTCCTCAGGCAATTGGTTAAAATCTCGCTTACAGTTGCATCCAGATTTTGATGCTTCATCTTCACATGGTAATGGTGCATCACTAGCTCGGATAATGGATGCCGGTGCGATAGTATAACCGGCCGTCTTGCGCTATATGGCATGCAAAGAACTGCGTCCACTCGACCATAAGCTCGCAAGATTCCATATTCATCCAGATAGGGTGCGAATCCTCGTATGTCGCTTCGTGCAACGACTGTCTTTTTGTTATACGCGGCCCGCATTTCATCCGGGAATGCCTCACATTGTGATCGTCGAATTAACAAGTACTCCGCGTCATCACATTCAACAGCTGTGAGGCCGTAACATTGCTCCCACTGTCCACGGCACCGTCGTATGAATCTCAGTACCCAGGCAGTGGTTCTCAACAATCGGTTGTAGCTCGAAAATCTCTGAAATGAAAGACAAAAGTTGTTTGCAGCGACCACCGCAAACTCACTCGGCATCTCTTCTTCGTCATCGAAGGTAA
Organism: Drosophila colorata; assembly: GCA_035041545.1. NCBI lineage: Eukaryota > Metazoa > Arthropoda > Insecta > Diptera > Drosophilidae > Drosophila > Drosophila colorata. The sequence goes on along the minus strand of JAWNLD010000322.1, from coordinate 16,908 downwards.
CGTGTTGTGCCGCTGGCTGCGGCCAACGGTTGGCTGGCTCTCGCAAAAACGTGGGCCCGTTCAGCCATCGGGACCCTTGGTCGAAATCCACCTTGGATTGTGGCCGTGTTGCGTCATCTGCTGCGTTCTTGGCGGTTGGAACCCATCGCCACTGTGCAGTATCCGTAGACTCCAGAATCTCTGCCACTTGATTGCCGACAAATTGCTTGTATCGTCGGTGCGTACTGCTTATCCAGTGCAGCACTGTCTTCGAATCTGTCCAGAGCACGATATCGCTGATAGCGATGCTGTGTTCCTGCTTCACAGTAGTCATCAACCTTGTTCCTAGAACGGCAGCTTGCAGTTCTAGTCGAGGAATCGACATGGTTCTCATTGGAGCACATTTCGTCTTGGCACGCACGAAACATACTCGTATTCCATCCTCGCTAGTGACCCTCCAGTAGGCCACTGCGGCAAATGCAGATTGACTTGCATCTACAAATACGTGTAGTTGCGTATCTCCTATTACTCCTGGGCTGAAGTAATAGCGTGGACATCGAAATTTCTCCACGTTGACTATCTCTTGGCGCCACTTCTCGAAGGCGCCGCTGATTCCATCCGGTAGTGGCTCATCCCACTTAATTTCTCGTCGCCAAATCTCTCTCTGCAGCAATTTGGCGGTAATCAGATAACAGGATAAAAATCCCAAAGGATCAAATGTCGACATGATCAAGCTCAGGAACTCCCTCTTGGTGGGGATTCGTTTACCATTCAGCACGTTACTCGGGACTTTGTGAAACTTCACATTGAATTTGAAGTCATCCGTGGCTGGCTGCCAGTACATTCCTAGTATCTTTTCCTCAGCGTCACGCCATCCGACATCCTTAGCTGCCACATGTTGGCCCTAGGCGTCGATCACGGATGGTGAGCTGGAAGCAAATTGGCACAAGTCGAACCCGGCGTTGGCATATATTTCTCTCACCCGTATTGATACGGCTACTGCTTCCGCTTCCGTCATGAAGCTGTCCACATAGTAGTCCACTTAGTGGTACGCAGTAATTGATTTCACCGCACGTGGATCCTTGTGTTGGTATTCTAGCGCATTTATGGTCTTCACATAATGCGCTGCACTTGGCGAGCATGCTGCGCCGAACGTCATCACAACCATTTCGTATACGTCTGGATCCCGTTGATCATCTCCGTCTCGCCACAGAAACCGTTGTGCGCATCTGTCCTCTGGCTGTATCAACACCTGATGAAACATCTCCTTGATGTCTCCGAAAACTCCAACTGCGCCTTTCCTAAAGTGGAAAAGCACGGCTGGCAGTGGCTTGTGGTGCTGTGGACCCTTCTCCAGTGCTGAATTCAGCGATACGTCGCCCACTTTCGCTGCCGCGTCGAAAACCAGACGAAGTTTCTCTGGTTTGTTTGGATTCACAACTCCAAAATGCGGCAGGTACCAAAGCTTGTCGATATTGTTCACATCGACCTCGTGGCGTTCCAAGCGTCACATAGTCGTACGAATCGTACATCCCGTTTCATTTTCCTCTTAATACTGATAGGTCTCTTGTGCGCCATGTCATAGCTTCTTGGCAGCACAATGTTATCACTTCTCCATAGCAGTCCCAATCTCACCGTGCTGTCCTCGAGCATCCTTTGGGCCTTGGTGTCGGCTCTGGCTGCTACCGGGTGCGCAGGCTTCACTCCAAAATTATCGATCTCGAAGTAGTCGCTTATCATCTTCTCTACAGCATCTTATTGCGACACTGCTAGATGACATGACATCGGTGGTGGCATTCTCGCATAACCACTAGAGGGACTAAAAACTACCCATCCAAGTTTAGTGGCAGCTGCATATGGTCCTTGCTCAGCAAACCGTCTGGTTTGCATTGGCAATCCTAGGTGCGCATGGTCCAGTCTAATAAGAAGCTTCGGCACCACATTGCTGTGCGGCTCCATTGGCAGACGCGCATTCTTCATAGTTCCTTGAACATCACCTCGACGCAAGCTTTGCATCAGCAGACTCAAGTTTTGAACTGAATTCACATTCATCAAATCGTAACGTTGGCATTTTCCTGCCCCACAAATTTGCAGGTTTACCACAGTGGTGCTTTCTCTGGTTGATTTTCCACCAAACCAGTTGATTGTGATTTAGTTGTCGTCGTTCAGTCTGCAGGTTCAGTTCGCGTCTCAGTTCATCATCAATCATGGATAAGGACGAGCCCTCATCGAAGAGTGCGTACGTGTTGCGCGTATTTCCTGCACTGAACAATGTTACAGGTAATATGCGAAACAGTAGACGCGTTTCGTTGGGTCGATACAACTCAAATTCCTTGGTGGTGCCGCTTGGACTGCCCTTGGTGGCGTCCTTCGGCTGGCACTGTCATTTAAATCTGCTGGCTGCGGTGTCCGTCTTACATCTCTAGTGGGACGACCTCCTAGAGGAACTAAAAGCTAAGTGCAGTAGGCGATTGGCATTCATTGTCCACACGACAGGACCTGTCCATGTGACCGCCTCGCAGGCACGAGAAACAAAGCCGATGCTCCTTCACATATCTCCATCTCGTTGATGGGGAAGCTCGGTTGAAATCTTTACAATTCCTGACTCCATGTTGCCCATCGCATATTGGGCACTGTTTATGGCAATTCTCATCCTGGCGGTCGGTGCTCACATGCGGCAACCGACGCTTTGGTTCTTTTACCTCGACATCCGAGATCGTGCATACCACGTTCGCAAGTTCAGTCAGCCACCTGCTGAAGTGTTCGACCGTTGGGTAAGTATTCAATGTTGCCGCGAACCTGGCCCATTCCAATCTTCTGCCTGTTGGCAATTTGGTGACCAGTTCCTCAATTAGGGTGGGGTTTCCCAAATGCTGCTCCCCATTAGGAATTGACTGTAGGAAGGCTGCAAGATTGCTCGCGCGTGCAGCGAACGGTATGATCTTCGTCAAGTGGTGCTCCTGTATTTGTTGCACCTCACGTACGCATTGAAGCTGGCTTTGTATGAGCTGTTCCGGTCGCCCATACCTGAAGCGAAGCTGCTCCACGACGGCGTTCACGTTGCTTGGGTGGATAAGCAGAGACTTCACAGTGTCGCGTGATTCATCCTTCAATGCCTTCAGCAATCGCAGGTTATTCTCCAAATCCGTGCAGCCATATGCTGAAGATGTTTCTGTAGATGCGTAGAAGCATATGGGCCAGTCTTCAGGCTGGCCTCCAAACTCAGGAAGATCCGGTAATTTGCGTGTCATCCTCATCGTCGGCGTCATAGACCCACAGACTACAGTTGATGGCGCTGGCACAATGGCCTCCCTTGAGCTCAAGTGCGTTGACGCACATCCAACTGCTGTTTGCCCCGCGCAGTGTGGCCTTGCGTGGCTTGTGGTCAAATAGCAATTTGATGTTGATATTGGCGGCAATATTCCATGTAAAGACGACGCGCACAAATATGGTGGCAAATTTCCGCTCAAAGATGTCGACATAATTTCGTTGATTTGAGACGGCAGAATTCCACTCAAACATGTCGGCACAATTCCGTTGGTTTGTAACGGCAATTCTTCACTCAAAGGCAACGGTACATTTCCACTTAATGCTGGCGCCACAATTTCAGTACTTTGCAGCGGTTGATTTACATTCAATGGCAACGGCAAATTTCCACCCAAAGATGGCGGCTGCAAAATGCTTGGACTCCAACTCCAACATTGATAGGTCCAACGGGATCACTTGCGGTGCTTGCATGATTCTCCGTTGGACGCTGTAGTTATTTCTCCAAGGTGGCGATCCTCTGCATTAGACTCGCCACTTTGGAATCGCTTGTGTGCGCTTCTCCAGTCTTGCTACTGGCTTGTTCGCACACTTCCTTCGCACCGTCTTTGCGGTGGTACTCCCAGTTGCCACCTGCACACTCAAACCTCGTGGACACGTCGGGGTACTCCATCGACTCCAGTGTAGAATTCTTCTACGATGCCCTTTCGCCACTCCCTGCGTGGCGTAGCTGGGTCGCATATGAATAGGCAGATACTCTTGCACCCATCTCTTCCAAATCGATCTCTCATCAGGCGCGCTATTCGCCATTGGTTCCTCGTAGCGCATCTCTCGGGCACCTGTCCATCGATGCTGGGCATATCCGGCAAGTTTGCTGCTCCTTTCAGCAAATCGTTCGGCGTCAGAGGAGCTTCCTGGTCCACTGCAACTGGCAAATGAGTAAGAGGACGAGAATTCACAACATTTTCTGCTTCTATCAGGAAACTCTGCAATACATGCTCCTTAGGCGCCATCTCCGTTAGTGTGTGTCGCAGAACTCGCTTGACACACTGCACCATTCTCTCCCATACTCCGCCTTCGGACGGATTCGCTGGGCAGTTGAAGAGCCATTCGATCCCTTTGGTCGACAGCTCATACTGAACCTTCTCTGGCTCGAAAACTTCAGTGAACTTCTTGGCCTCTCGGTCGGCCCCAATGAAGTTCTTTCCATTGTCGCTGCGCAGTCTAACTACTGGTCCGCGTCGACATAGAAAATTTCTCATAGCAATTATGCACGAGTCGGTCGACTAGTCATACGCCAACTTTAAATGAATCGCCCTTGTCGTCAAACATGTAAACAAGGCGACCCATTGCTTTTCCTTACGGCGTCCAGCCGTCACAAGCAGTGGTCCGAAATAATCCAGTCCAGTATATTTAAATGGCCATCCATTGGCTTCTAAGCGGTCCTCAGGCAATTGGTTCGAATCTCGCTTATAGTTGCATCCAGATTTTGATGCTTCATCTTCACATGGTAGTGGTGCACCACTAGCTCGGATAATGGATGCCGGTGCGATAGTATAACCGGCCGTCTTGCGCTATATGGCATGCAAAGAGCTGCGTCCACTCGACCATAAGCTCGCAAGATTCCATATTCATCCAGATAGGGTGCGAATCCTCGTATGTCGCTTCGTGCAACGACTGTCTTTTTGTTATACGCGGCCCGCATTTCATCCGGGAATGCCTCACATTGTGATCGTCGAATTAACAAGTACTCCGCGTCATCACATTCAACAGCTGTGAGGCCGTAACATTGCTCCCACTGTCCACGGCACCGTCGTATGAATCTCAGTACCCAGGCAGTGGTTCTCAACAATCGGTTGTAGCTCGAAAATCTCTGAAATGAAAGACAAAAGTTGTTTGCAGCGACCACCGCAAACTCACTCGGCATCTCTTCTTCGTCATCGAAGGTAACGTGTTGTGCCGCTGGCTGCGGCCAACGGTTGGCTGGCTCTCGCAAAAACGTGGGCCCGTTCAGCCATCGGGACCCTTGGTCGAAATCCACCTTGGATTGTGGCCGTGTTGCGTCATCTGCTGCGTTCTTGGCGGTTGGAACCCATCGCCACTGTGCAGTATCCGTAGACTCCAGAATCTCTGCCACTTGATTGCCGACAAATTGCTTGTATCGTCGGTGCGTACTGCTTATCCAGTGCAGCACTGTCTTCGAATCTGTCCAGAGCACGATATCGCTGATAGCGATGCTGTGTTCCTGCTTCACAGTAGCCATCAACCTTGTTCCTAGAACGGCAGCTTGCAGTTCTAGTCGAGGAATCGACATGGTTCTCATTGGAGCACATTTCGTCTTGGCACGCACGAAACATACTCGTATTCCATCCTCGCTAGTGACCCTCCAGTAGGCCACTGCGGCAAATGCAGATTGACTTGCATCTACAAATACGTGTAGTTGCGTATCTCCTATTACTCCTGGGCTGAAGTAATAGCGTGGACATCGAAATTTCTCCACGTTGACTATCTCTTGGCGCCACTTCTCGAAGGCGCCGCTGATTCCATCCGGTAGTGGCTCATCCCACTTAATTTCTCGTCGCCAAATCTCTCTCAGCAGCAATTTGGCGGTAATCAGATAACAGGATAAAAATCCCAAAGGATCAAATGTCGACATGATCAAGCTCAGGAACTCCCTCTTGGTGGGGATTCGTTACGTTACGTCCACGTTACTCGGGACTTTGTGAAACTTCACATTGAATTTGAAGTCATCCGTGGCTGGCTGCCAGTACATTCCTAGTATCTTTTCCCCAGCGTCACGCCATCCGACATCCTTAGCTGCCACATGTTGGCCCTAGGCGTCGATCACGGATGGTGAGCTGGAAGCAAATTGGCACAAGTCGAACCCGGCGTTGGCATATATTTCTCTCACCCGTGTTGATACGGCTACTGCTTCCGCTTCCGTCATGAAGCTGTCCACATAGTAGTCCACTTAGTGGTACGCAGTAATTGATTTCACCGCACGTGGATCCTTGTGTTGGTATTCTAGCGCATTTATGGTCTTCACATAATGCGCTGCACTTGGCGAGCATGCTGCGCCGAACGTCATCACAACCATTTCGTATACGTCTGGATCCCGTTGATCATCTCCGTCTCGCCACAGAAACCGTTGTGCGCATCTGTCCTGTGGCTGTATCAACACCTGATAAAACATCTCCTTGATGTCTCCGAAAACTCCAACTGCGCCTTTCCTAAAGTGGAAAAGCACGGCTGGCAGTGGCTTGTGGTGCTGTGGACCCTTCTCCAGTGCTGAATTCAGCGATACGTCGACCACTTTCGCTGCCGCGTCGAAAACCAGACGAAGTTTCTCTGGTTTGTTTGGATTCACAACTCCAAAATGCGGCAGGTACCAAAGCTTGTCGATATTGTTCACATCGACCTCGTGGCGTTCCAAGCGTCACATAGTCGTACGAATCGTACATCCCGTTTCATTTTCCTCTTAATACTGATAAGTCTCTTGTGCGCCATGTCATAGCTTCTTGGCAGCACAATGTTATCACTTCTCCATAGCAGTCCCAATCTCACCGTGCTGTCCTCGAGCATCCTTTGGGCCTTGGTGTCGGCTCTGGCTGCTACCGGGTGCGCAGGCTTCCTTTACCTCGACATCCGAGATCGTACATACCACGTTCGCAAGTTCAGGCAGCCACCTGCTGAAGTGTTCGACCGTCGGGTAAGTATTCAATGATTGCTTCAGCAATCGCAGGTTATTCTCCAAATCCGTGCAGCCATATGCTGAAGATGTTTCTGTAGATGCGTAGAAGCATATGGGCCAGTCTTCAGGCTGGCCTGCAAACTCAGGAAGATCCGGTAATTTGCGTGTCATCCTCATCGTCGGCGTCATAGACCCGCAGACTACAGTTGATGGCGCTGGCACCATAGCCTCCCTTTGGCACACATGCGTTGACGCACATCCAACTGCTGTTTGCCCCGCGCAGTGTGGCCTTGCGTGGCCATAGGGGCTTCTTCTGGGTGAATGTTGGGTTGGCATCATCAACTTTCGACTCAGGAAATCTGACAACTCTCTAGCTGGGGTGGAAGCCCTTGGCCTGTGTTGCGTAGTGGTCAGCATCAGCACACACACACACCGTAGCTTCAACTGCTGCACCACGTCGGATATCCAGCGCAAGTTGCCCTTGCAGACTCCAAGATCACATTAACGGCAAATAAGCGAGACGCCGTACATGTGGTCTGCGAATAAAAGAAAACGCCTGTCGTCTACGGAAGGGAAGTTGCTCAGAGTACTCAAGGTTGACGCCGACGGAAAATAGTAGTAGTAGTACTTTATTTTGTAGAAAATACAGCTTAGTACAATATTAAGAATACAACTAAGTTCATACCGCAGTGACTTCCTCCCATTCCGCGTGCTCACGACAAGACACTCAAATTCCAATACGAGCGCTATTATACATAAAGGTGTGACCAGCACGGTGGGGAAATACAATACAAAATGCACATTCCAATGCTCTTTCGACTATCGATAAATACTATACCTTTCGACTTCGGGCAGTAAAGCTATGTTTCTTGACAGACTTAATGGCATTGATACTACGTCAGATTCAGCGTTTCACGACACCTCTATTGAGGCAAATTTCGAAATCAACGACGGCACAGCTAAGAACAACCATTTCCAAGAAACATTACAAATTGTCGAGACACGCATGAGCGTCGGCGCCAGTTACAACGAAAACGTATACAACGACGAAAACGCACACAACGAAACAAAAATCGACCCCACACAAAATTCACACAAAACAGACAACGCTCACTGCAGTAACATGGAATGTAACAACAACAACAGGCATTTAAGAGTGAGATGGCAAATCTGGAGCGAATGCTTTTAAAATTGAGATGCAAAAACGAACAGTTGTGCAAATCAACTATTAGTTTTAGTACTCTCAAGGATTTGATTCCGAAATATAATGGAGAGAGCGAATTCGGTAAATGGCTTTCACACCTAAATAACATTCGCTTAACATTTGGCATAACCAACAACGACATCCGTGCACTTTTATGCACACGATTGAAGGGAAGTGCAAATCTCTGGATAATGTCTAGCCCGTCGTGGCTGGCAGGCAACTTAGATGATGTCTTGAACTCGTTAAAAGTTATGTTTGGCACCGAGGATAGCATACTTGAAGTTCGCAGCAAATTCAAACGCCGCAAGTGGACGTTGGGTGAAAAGTTCGTGTCATACTACACCGAGAAATTCATACTAGCAGGCGCAATCGGTATAAATGAGCTTGTCGACTACCTTGTCGATGGTATACCGGATTGACAGCTAAAAAATCAAGCAAAGCTACAGTGCTTCAGTTCGCCAGCTGCAGCTTCGTGCGATTCAGCAAGTTAAGAGTCCTGTGCGGCAGCCAAAAAGTACAGACACCTTAGTCGGGCACATGGGCAACTCATATTATAAAACCTTGGCAAAATAGAATCGGGAAATCCCATATCTCAAGACGGCTGAATTGTAGTAATAAACAGTATAAGCAGGCAGGTAACACCTTCTGTATAATAAATGTATAATATAAGTTATAAGTTCCTGAGTGTGACCGTACTTCGGCACTCTCAGCACCCCTGTTAATCAATAACCGCGAGACAGACTGAGATTGAAGCTATCTGGAATTTACACCGGCGAACGAGAACGACGTATATATATTGTGAAAATTAAAAATTAAAATAAAATAAAGGCCATACTACAATACCAAAAAACCACACTTAATATTACTTATTTATAATTTGTGAGGGAGTCTCACAACAGGGATTTTGGAGGCACAACGATTGAAGAGCGGCCTTTCGTGCCATGGGGCTTCCTATGAGGACAAGAGACGCTTTACCTCCCTTATGGGACTGATGTAGAGCGACCTCTGTCGATCGCCTTTGATGTAGGCGAATTGTGCATGGTGCAGGTGATTTGTATCTTACAATCTGCACCGGATATGCAAGTTCAACAGGAGTTCTGCGGTCTTAAGCATAGTGCATATATGGCTAATTGGTCTATACGACTTAGGTTGATCTAATAGACTATTCCCTTTCATGGGAATGAAAACCACACCCAAATGAAGCTCGCACTAAGTATGCCAATTAGAGGACTAAGTATATATTCTAGGCTGTGTTTCACCAGGGTCGGGAAAATTTGGTCGCCCTCCCCCCCCCGGGCATTGAAAAGAGCGAATGATTTAATGGACCACCTGACCTAGTCAGCGTCGAAGATACACCCGACAGAATGTAACCACGTCTAGCATGTGGTTCAGTATCCCCATCATTACAGGGATTTTCCGGGATTATAACAGAACCAGGCAAATGCACCTGAAGCAATAGCTCCAGCGTTTCTCGTCGATCCTGTGTGTGAGAACCATCTGTTCTTTTTAGGAGTCCCACACCATTAGATGACTCTCTGGACAATACCTTTTGCAATCTCGCTGTGGGTGCGCTAATGTTCTTATTATACTCAGTAAGCGCGCATCTGTATGTGTCCCATGAGTCTCTATTTGACTTGGCCCTGTTAAAGAGGCATCTGACCTCCTTCCTTTGATTTGCCAGGCCTTCGCTCCACCAGGGAACCTCACGCCTGATGGGGTCTTAGGACCGTACTATCATGGAAGGAGGTTAAAGGCACATCTTGAAATTGTCTTGATGCCAATTCTATCTCCCTCGTGAACCTCCATTAAACTTCGTCGTCACTCACATGCAGCCATTTACAGCATATCGATTTACTTACTTTTCCGGTTCCAAACTAGGCTGCCAACAAGTGTATACCACTAACACAATAGATCAAAAAAGTGTGACACTCAATTTCTGTGCGAGGTCCCACAGAAATTTCGGCTTTGCTCGGTTCCTGATTTCGCTCACAATCTCAGTGAGCAGGAGATATCGGATTACAGAATATCACCTGAGTTTTCTCTCAGTGCTCTCAGAGAATGTATGTATGTATGTTGCGATTTTCTGGAATGATTGTTGGTGAGGGTACCTAAAAGCTGTTGCAGTTGCGCTTGCAAGAAAAGTTTCGCGGGATAAGAATGCACACACACTTACACATAGGTGTATACATTTATGTGCTTGTGTGCCTATGGTTTGATGGCTGCCTACTCGATGCAAATGCTAGATTTCAAATTCTATGAATTTTCAGCTTCACACACATATGTTTGTATGTGTGCATTTGCAGAAGGTCTGGGCCGCAAGCAAAATAATTTTTTTTAATTTAGGGGCAACATAATTATTTTTAATAGATTTACTTCACAATAGTCATTAACAATTGGAGCGATATTACTGCGGACGGTAGTCTGCTCTTGCAGCGAAGCACAAAGTGCGCAAAAGCGACTAGCAATATATACGCGAACTTTTGAAGTTTTACTACGATAGTCCGATCAGATCGAATTATATAATGATCAAAAGGTATCGTTTATACTAAAGAAAAAGCTTACCACAACATGTGATAGCTCATCTTGTTTATGAGATATTGGGCAAATACAAATTTTTGTTTCGAATAATAAAAAAATAATTTTTTTTAGCCAAGATACTTGCTACGCCCTTGTGTGTGAATTATGCATGCACACATGCACCACAATATGTATGTGTGTGTTATTGTGCAAATTTTGTTAGTTTTCTTGCGCAGATCACGATGTATCCTACATTTATATTAACATACATTTCTTAATGAAGTTGGGTCGGTAGAAAATCTGCATCTGCTAAAACCATTGCATTAATTAAATAATTATTTTTAAATATTGCAGTCCATTTAAGTGATTAGGATTTTACCGACAATACCTCTGTAAAGAGAACATATGTATGTAAATATAAATTTCGCGGTCGGCGAATGAAATCTAACAAAACTATTTTTCCGCCAGCCAAAGCCAGCAAAGCATTTGCCTAACCGAGCGCGGTCTATGCTAAGCATTTTGCGGTCTTCTTGTTGTGAGAGCCCAAGGATACCGATTTCTTTTTTGTTCTCAATTTTGTCGAAAATCAAGCTGCCTTGTAGCATTTCGTTGTTCGGCGTTACTCATCTTAGTATTTATATTGTCTTTGCCTGAAACCATTGAAAATGGGTAAAAAGGGTATAATGGATTTGTGCAAATGTATATAACAGGCAGAAGGAAGCATCTCCGACCCTAAAACCATTATACCCGCTTTTCTCAATTTTAATGGGTACAGAGTATATTATACATATTCGGTTTTTTCAATTGCTTCATAACAATTTTGCTGTTGCATACGCAAACGGCTTAAAATCTTTTATGTTTTTTATTATTTTAAACATCATTGTAAGCTGTTGTTGATGGTTTTGTTGTTTTTGGCAGCTTCTGCCATGGCCTTGTCGTTTCCGGCGGAACTCAGTGTGGACTGATATTTGGAGAGCTACTGCCTGGTTTCGCTGACGTTAATGTCTTCGACATCATGCTCTTCCACGGCGAGCACCTGCACGGATGAGTCATCGATGACCGTATTCGAGCCGCTGGAGACTAATTTTTTTTGAGCTTGCCATCGTTGTCGATTACCTGCACCAAACCCGACTTTAGCACAGCCAGTGTGGCCACGTGCTTGGCCAGAATGCCGAAGGAGCCGCTGATGAACGGCACATCGATTTGGCGCACCACGGCGGTGTCGAAGAAGGTCTTATTGGCAGCGGCGAAGGTCAGCTTCATGTCGGTCGAGTAGGCACATTTCGGGGCCTGACGGCCGCTGCGCGTGGCCAACAGGTGACCATTCTTCACGAACGACATTTTATCCTTCAAAAAAACTGCAGTGTGGAGAAATTAAAATATACTATGAAATTTATCGTTCAGCTTGTAACTAGTGCCGCTGCTTAGAGATGATATAAAAATTATAAAATTATAAATAACTGCAACATGAAAGAACTAAACTATCCATATAAAGAATTTTCTTTGATGTTGGAATATACAAAATATATTAAAAATGTTTCGAATGTGGGGTGAATGTGAATATATTTTATAGTTTTACACAAACAAATTTGGAAGATAGACACTAATTACGAAATTATCAAAAAAATTTATCAAAAGCTAAATAAATAATATTTCCAGTGCAGTTTGATTAATTGTTTTTTTTTTCAAGTTTCCCCGAAATTTAAAAAATAAAACAATCGTTAAAAATACATGAATTAAAAATTGTATAGTTGCAAAACTCATGATTTAAATTTAAAAGTGCGAATGACTGATTAATAGATACATTTGTTGCATTTGACTATCGCGCCATTTAATTATCGGTGACAAACGCGACTCTGGTGGGGAAATTTTTCGAAGGGAGCAGCCCTGTTCATCGCATGACGATTAGCGTGAGTTGGCAGGACCAAAATCCAGAGTGACCAGAGAGACAGACGGCGGGGACTGCCGAGGAGATGACAGGCTCAATAAAAGAAAGAGGCGACAACACGTTTTTTTGGCAAGACGGCACAAGGAAATTATCGAAGTGTGGCCAGAAGAGGCAAATTCGAATTCCGAATTATGCACAGGCGCACAGACCCCGCATAAAGAGTGCTGTCTGTATTAAAGTTCGGCGTAAGTGTGAAAGAAAAAATGTCTGAATGTTTTGTAATTGGTGTTTGTTTCCAACAGGTGGCCAACAACAGGTCACGCCGCAGTTTAATTTTGTGGCCCTATTTATTTTTGACTCTGCTGCGGCCCAATATTGCCTTGAATGACACAAACATACAGCCTGCCTTCATGCGCTGATGTTTTTTTTTGATTGGAACCACCATCATCTTACCTCTCTGCGTCCTTCCAAATCCGAGTGAGTGTGTTCCAGCCAGAGCCGACACCGCAACGATCTGCCGCGGCCCCTGTCGCCATAGCAGCCGCAGATCAGTCGCCCATATCGCGGCTACATAAATCGCATATGCGAGCATATTAGTGGCCCAAACCGTGGCACGTTCAGAAAATCTTTTTGCGGCGACCAATAGGGCCAAACAAGCGGCGCTTGTAAGCCCATATAATTGTTGCACGCCTGTCAACTTAGATGTTAAGAAAGTTGCCTATTTATTTATCTATTTATTTATTTATGAATTTATTGTCCTATTTATTTATATATTTATTAATTTATTTATTAACTTATTTATTTCATTATTTAATTATTTTTCCATTGTTAAATCCGGCACTCGGATTTTGCCAAATTTGCCTACATTGGCACATATACGTATACATATCTCTCACTCTGGCCACCGTTGCGAGGCAGAAGTACCTGTCTTATATTAATCGACCCCTACCTCTTTTTTTCACTTTTATTGGAGCTCCAATGATAGGGATTGAGGGAACGTTAAGCGACAGCATATCTGCGCCGTGCCCAATTTACAGTGGCATCAATCTACTCCTTCTCTGAATTTATATTTGGCAAAATTTCGCACCTGTCCGACTTTTAAATATATACGCTTAAATTGTAAACGCCCGCCAAACATTAAGCACTGCCATCTAGTGGCCAACCTGTTCAACTAGCGTAAGAAAAGAAATGTTTATTTATTAAATTGTAATTGTGAGCGAAACAAATATGATGTGTGAGTAAGCGTGAGGGAGGGAGAATCACCGAGCCCATGGAATAAGTCGGCAGTCAGTTCCCATTAAAGGGCAATGGCATTCAAATTTAAATAGCCGATGCAGGAAGGGCGGGTACGTCGCAGCCGATAACACCGGGCCTGCCAAATCTTCCGATCATTTGTGTGTATGTAGGTACATTCATGTGTAGTATTGTGAAGGTTGTGTTGTTTTGGAATTTTGTACCGTCTAGAGGCAGGGTTGAGGTTACCCATCCCTGGGAACACGGAGCTAGCTGAGGTTGCCCCAACGAAACCACAAGACGTGTCACAAATATGGCGCCCAAGTTTTGAAAACATCAGGATCACTGGAGCCGTGTTCGTTGAAACAGGTTTCTGTGATCAGCGAGTCATGCGTGATGGATTAAAAGAATACATATATATATGAATGAACCGAAACGGTGAAGCCTCGCAGAGCAGATTGCTACTCTTCGGGCCATTGGAAACCGCGGCTTATAAAAAGTACTTGTTTTTATCGTAATTGCGCGGTGGAGGATGACCTTGGGAGTACCCTAAAGCGTTTTTTTGTTTTGTTTTTTTTTGCGATTCATGTTTTTTGTCATAGGCTTCAGGTGACTTGTCTGGTTGCTATGGCACAAAACAATTGCACCGAGGATTTGTTTGGATCGCGTCTAGATTGTCGATATGCCGGTACGTCACTCACGCTTTTGGAAGGCAGTGTAGTTTGCTACTGGGCACGATATTGGAAGCGACAGCCTTGACTAAACTCTTGTCAAGTATTGCGTGCGTTTCTCCTAATTTGGGTGTCGAGGGAGGTTTGCTATTGTGATAGGGTGACCCATGGTACACATATTAAGTAGCCATGCGCAGCACCCTACCGATAGGTATCGAGACGGCAAACAAATTAGGTACGAAACGTACAAATTTGAGAAATACTAACTGGGGACCGTCAGCGCAGCTGACGATCGGATTGACGATCGGATTGTTGGAAAGACGGTCGATTCCGGCAGATGGTGATTCTCCCATACATTGTATGATTGTTGTGACTTACTGTTTTGGTATTGTGTTTAGTTATTTGTTATTTATTTACGCGTTTAAGTAGGAAAATAGTTTTTTTTGGTAGCCAAATATAGATATTATTATGACCGAAAGAGAGAATACGGGTTCTATAGCCAACCATTCCTATCCGCTGCGCTCAGGAACAGGGAATGTTGCGCAAGAAGACTCTTGGGGAGAGGATTGAGTCACAGTCAGGAGGGGCGTCGGATTGGCGAGAACTCCAGCTAGGCCACCGGCGCCACCCCCAGGCGAGTTGAATCCACAACTCGTTGACTATCATTTGCCGCCAGAAGACCGAAATGTTCCAGCAGAGCCGCGAGCCGCTATAGACTCGGAAATAACATCAGCCATTAATGTCGCGCTTTTCCAGGCCCATGAGACCTATAGACAGTCCATGGAATCAGGCATAGCGCAGACATTTATGGAGAATATCATGTTGGGGTTTCAAGAGATGATGAAGGCCATCAATGATATGGCCAGACCCACTACTGAGACCGTCAGAGAAAATATAGGCCCACGTCAGCCATCGTGCACGGCGCATCAGGGCTCTGTCCTGAAAAGACACCCTAGCGTCAGACCAGTTCTCAGGCCACCGCCGAAGCCAGAGAGGTCGAATACCTCGAGTGGACTGAGTGGAGGACAAGAATGGGATTGGCGTTATCCGGGTCCGGACAGTAGGCAACGGGAAAATAGAAGAGCCGGAGAGTTTAGGCAGACTCCCAACTCCCAGACCACCTTCAGGTCCGCATTGGGTCAAAGTAGACAAATGGGAAGTGTCCTTTGACGGGTCGATCGACCGGGGATCCGTTGAAGACTTTGTCTTCAAACTGGAGTACCTTCAGAGGCAAATCCAATGACCTTGGGACGAGGTCCTGAGAAAATTTCACGTGCTGGTAACTGGGCGGGCCAGAGAGTGGTACTGGCTATACGGTACGGCCGGTGATTAATTGGGACGATCTCCGTAGGGCTTTATTAGGAAGGTTTAGAGGTAGCTGGAATGACGTGGATCGGATGCAGGAGCTAAGGCAACGACAACAACTCCCTGGAGAGTCTGTGAACGACTTCATCCAGACGATGACAGTAATGGCATCACGATTAGAAGCTCCACTCCTCGAGTCGAGGCTGATAAAGTCTATAAAGAAAGGCTTGAGAGACTCCATTGGGCGCTACGTCTACCCCATGGACGTGTACTCGGTAGATCATTTGCGGGAAGAGTGCAACGAGATCGAAGCAAGTTTGGGTCAGCGTAGTGCTCGTGCATACAGCACGAATCCAAGATATGTGGGGCATCTTGGAATCGACTTCTGGCGTGCCTTCGAACTAGCCCCTGACGTTGTAGGGTCAGACAAGCCGAACGTTTCCATAGAGTCGATCGCAGTGGAACCGAACATAGTTGAGGAAATAGAGCATTACATTGAAGAAAAAGATCAGGAATTAGAGGCAGAAGCTTGGGACCTGGAAAGCGATGAGAAAAGTCGGCAGGACTCAGTTAAAGAGTTTTGGCTTTTGAGAAGGTACTACTGGGGAAGACGACTGTGAAAACGCATAGGATAGAGCTGATCGAAGGGAGGACACCGGTAAAAGACCGCCATTATCCGCTATGCAGGAAGTTGTCTGGGGCGAGGTAGACAAAATGTTGGCCTTGGGAGTCATCGAAGTCAGTAATAGTCCGTGGAGTAACCGCACTACAATTGTGCGAAGGCCGGATAAAAATCGTTTCTGCTTAGATGCGCGCAAGCTCAACGCTGCTACCGTCAAAGACGCCTATAAACTTCCATGCATCGAGGGTATACTTTCGCGGATCGATCAGACTTTTTATATTTCTAGCGTTGACCTCAAGTTCGCATTCTGGCAAATTGAGTTGGAGGAAGGCAGCAAAGCATACACGGCCACGGGCTAAAAAAATCCAAGTTCTGCTTTAAGAGTCTCAAGTATCTCGAATTTATAGTAGGCGAACGGACCTTACGAACCGACCCTGACCGCATAGCAGCAATTCGAAGAATCCCGGAACCTCGATACATCAAAGAAGTGCGCATCTTTCTGGGAACCGCGGGATGGTAGCGCCGGTTCATCAG